>CAJQZJ010032225.1:904295-959279 GCA_907164525.1 Lophiomys imhausi
CTAAAGAAGAGTTCCATCTTTACTTCTATATCTTATACTTTCAGTTTAAATGCTACACGTGAAGGAAAGATTGTAGTATTTTCCTCTAATAAGAGTATTTCTGCTGTTGTTTAAGTGTTATGGTCTGTTTATTTCAACAAGAGGCAAAGATGTACTGTTAGCATTTCTGGATTACATGAAGGAAAGATTAAGTTATTCTATTTTAGTTGATTCTTCAATTTTATCATCAGTTGTAGCATACTTCTAGCTCACAAGAGCCTGTCCACTGGATTGTACTAATCAGTCAACTAAACTATGTTCTTATCATCCCTGCTTGGGTAGTAACCATAATCACGTGCTTCGTTTTCTGTATCTATCTTCCTCAACAGTTTGTGGCATCTTGATAGGAAGGTTTGTCTCTGTCACATCTTCCAGTTATGAGTTCAGGAGACAGATCTGACATACACTGAGAACAAGTAAGGAGACAGTTTCTAGCAGAACTGAGTATAGAAAAGGAACTTCTGTACAGGCTGTCATCCTTCCCGTATGCAACTTTAACTTAAGACCTTATGTGCAAGTGATGGTCATGGCTCAGAAAATTTGTATTGAAACACACACTAAATTTTCATAAATTATTGTTTTTAAGCAATGTTCCAAAGCGATTCTTTATTTTGTGGCCCAAATCAGTGAAAATACACAAAATTAGTCTGAAGTTGTGTTTTCAGAGGTTATTATGGAATTGCTACCAAAGAGAGACATTTTAGGTCTTCAGAAATTGTATGAATGTGATGCCTCATATTAAATCATGCACCAGCTGGTTTACACATCCCAGAACAAGTGGGTCATGGTGACTCTCCCGGCCTTTGAGCTGACAAGAGCATTCATGCAGTGCCTCCTCCAAGGGATAAAATAAGGACACAGAGAGAGTCATCATCTTGTCCTTTATTCTAAACATCACAACCTGCAAATTTAATAATGAATCTTGCACTTATTCAAAGAATACTATGTACTAGTGTTCATAAAGTACAATGTAGAATATTAATTTATTGTTATACAAACAATCCCTCAAGTAAGTATGTGTGCTGTTTATGCTTTCACTGAAGAAATTAAATGAATTCAAAGTCAACATCAGTACATGGTCTTTTTATCACCATAGGCTTATCCTCATATGTATCAACATCATTAATAAAAAATAGAAATAAAGTTTATATGTGCTCTTCATTTAGCATATGTTAATTCTCAAAAGATCACCACCTTTTTACAATCAGCCACTTTTGTAGAGGAGGCCAGTCTTGGTGCTGTTTTATATAACCAATATTATTCTTTGAAATAAGATATTTAATGTAAAGTAGATGGCCTGGAACTCCTCAAATACTCCATTTGGCTTTAATATCCTAAGTGTTGGAAATTGTAGCTCATCCACAGGTTTAAAATAGCACCATTTCAGGGATAAAGTCCCAAAATAATTAGTATGTATCAAGATTATATTAGGAGAAAAAAATTCAAGCAAATGCAAAAAAATTCAGAAAAATTGGTGGTTGGGCATCCAAACTGTCATGGTGGGAAAATGTAACATTTCTCATGTGCCCATTTGGATTAATATGAGTTTTTAGCACTTTCCTCCTGATATTCAATTCAATGTGAGTTTTCAGAGGTGATTGTTATTATTCATATTCAAACTATGAAATACATTCATTTGCATCTATGGGTTTCCTGGGTGTTTTATCAGACAATAATTATTAAATACTATTGATGACTGCAAAAAATTATGAAATAAAAATAGAAGTCAAATTCTTAGTCATCACAGGATCCATCCCACATCACTGAAGGAAGGTTCATTTCTATTAACTTCCTTCACTTCTCTATGGCCTTGAATTTTCTCTTCTGTCTGTCAAAGTATGTCAAGACGATTACACAGATGGCAAAAAGCTAAACAGAAACACAAAGCATTTACTTGAGGTACAGAAAGCATTTCAAGGAGAGTTATAACAATTCAGAAAGGCTGATTGCATAGGCAATTGTCTTAATGAACTGTAATTGAGGTTAGAAGACACAAGGAGAATCAAGGTGAGGCCCAGCAGCAGAAGTGAGACCTCAAGGGAAATTTGGGTTTATTCTTAAAGTTGTTTTAATTTCCTTTGTCCAAAAACCTTGTGATATAAAAATGTGCTAATGATATGTCTTTGAACCACACAAAAGTTTAACCATACCTCTGTGGGGTACAACTTTAGGAGAATAGAAACAAAAAATAGAAGTTTATTTAGAGAAAAGAGAAAATGTGAATGACATGCTTATATTTTATCCATATATTTGCCAATAAACAAATTCTACAATTTAGTTTTTTATTGAAAATTGCTCAAGGCTATTAGTGGACTGGATTATAGCTAATGAATTTGATTATTTCTAAAACAAATTGTTACTATAGTTTATATTACAACATTTCTTCTTTCTGTTTAAAAGATACTTATTTTTTTAATTAAATAGAGACACCTGGAGAGAAATTAACACAAAAATTAATAACTTCATGTCTCACGTGCTGAGTTTAACTTTTAACCAGGTTTTTTTTTTTTTGGTAATAAACAAAACATAGACAAAATAAATAACAACTATAGGATATTCAAGAAGTATCTAATAGGCACATTGCATTAGCATAAGAATACATGATTAATAACCAAAAAATAGTAATGTACATACAAGTAGCATTATACAAACTGATATATTTAGAATACATATGTATGTAACAACCATTCACGAAAAAAGTGGCCATGAATTTGAAAGATAGCAGTGACAAATATATAGAAGTGTTTGGAGGGAAGAAGGATAGGGAGAAATAGTATGAATATATCATAATAATAAAATAAATATTTTTAAAAATATAATGAAGTAAGATTTTCACATTACTAGAAAATGAAAGATGCCAGCTGAATCATAAATCAATGATTTAGAGTCTCATTTTTTTTTTCCGAAGCAACCTTGTGAACTAAGTTATATTTTGTAATACACAAAAAAATACAGCATAGACTTCCTAACCCTTTTAGCAGATCTCTGGAGGAGAGAGACCCATGAGATGGCCCCGGGGAATAGTACTTAACAGTTAAGTTAGTTTTAACAACAGGAATGATAACAGCAACAGCTTCAAAAGAAGACAGGGGAGGAGAAGGAAGGGAATGAGTAGTTAGTTGTTAATGGCTGTTTCAATGTACACTCTCCCTGTAGTATATATTTATAATTCTCAAAGTCACATCTTGGTCTCCATGCTTAGTGATCCTTCCATTAACTCCTAATGCAAAGGGCTTTGGATGATCTATGACCCATGGTTTGTCACCATCAGTCAAGATCTTTCTTCTGAGTACAGACACATCCAATCAGTTCTTCCAAGTGTCATGCCAAAAAGGAAGTTCAAACCTAGCAGACTGATTTTATCATTTTTCCTCCAAACCCACTTCTCAACTGGAGATGCCCTGCTGCAGCAAGTGAGAGTACTATCTTGTTTGTAGGTATAGAAATGGGTTTCAGAAGAAAACAAGTGACTTCCCTCCCCACAACCCACTCTTCAATTTTTTTAACTCATTCTTAAATATTAACTGTATCTTCATTTCTTCATCTATAACACATCTACCAGCGTTGTCTACACTGGACTCCTCTCCTGGAAGCTTGATACAACAACCCACTGACCACTTCTTCCTCTCTACTTAATGCTTAATAATTCATTGTTATTAAAAGCCAAAAAAATCTGGTAAAATGAAAATTTATTCCATTCTCTCATTATTGTACTGAAGCCCCCTACCCCTATTACTCCACTGCCTACTTCTACAACCTCATTTTCTTTGACCAGGCCCCTGTAGAGCCATGTGTCCTCCTGTGTCAACTCTTTGGGCCATGCTTTACCCTCTATCAGCTATAGTTTTTTCTCATGATGGCCTAACCTTTTCCAGGCATATACATATTTCAGACATCAAATCAGTTAGCTGCTTTTCATAGAAGTCTGTCTGTGGCCCTCAGATTCAATGAAGTGCCTTCTCTATTAATGTTGTGCTCCTTTTTTCAATTGTGGTACTCTCTTTAATGCGTTTGTGAGATCATCTTACTGCTCTGTCTGCCCAACTCATATCTATACTTCTGTCCCATGAATAAAGCCACCATGTTTACTTTATTGGCTTGTTTCCTCTCAAGAATAAGGAGAACAGATTTAAAAATAAATGACAAATTGAAAGAAAACAAAAGACAGTATATATGGTCTTCTGCCAAAACAAAGCATGTATGCCTCCCATGACAAGGCTGTACTACAGAGCAATAATACTAAAAAGAGCATGGTACTGGTATAGAAACAGACCAGTGGATCAATGGAATCGAATTGAAGACCCAGAAATGAATCCACACACCTATGGTCACTTAATTTTTTACAAAGAAGCCAAAACTGTACAATGGAAAAAGGACAGCATCTTTAACAAATGGTGCTGGTCTAACTGGATGTTGACATGTAAAAGAATAAAATTAGACCCATACTTATCACCTTGCACAAAACTTAAGTCCAAGTGGATCAAAGACCTTAACATAAGGCCTGACACACTAAATCTAATAGAAGAGAAAGTGGGGAAAAGCCTTGAACTCATCGGCACAGGTGACAACTTCCTAAACAGAATACCAACAGCTCAGGCTCTAAGACAAACAATCAATAAATGGGACCTAATGAAACTGAAAAGCTTCTGTAAGGCAAAAGATACTGTCATTTGAACAAAACAGCAGCCTACTGATTGGGAAAAGATCTTCACTATCCCCACATCTGACAAAGGGCTAATATTCAAAATTTGCAAAGAACTCAAGAAATTAAATGCCAAGAAACCAAATAACCCAATCAAAAAAATGGGGAACAGAGCTAAACAGAGAATTCACAAAGGAAGAATCCCTAATGGCTGAAAGACACTTGAAGAAATGCACAGCATCCTTAATCATCAGAGAAATGCAACTCAGGATGACTCTGAGATTCCATCTCACACCTGTCAGAATGGTTAAAATCAAAAACTCAACTGACAGCACATGCTGGTGAAGTTGTGGAGAAAGGGGAACCCTCCTCCATTGCTGGTGGGAGTGCAAGCTTGTACACCACTATGGAAATCAGTCTGGTGATATCTTAGAAGACTTGGAATAGCTCTACCTTTAGACCCAGCCATACCACTTCTGGGTATACATCCAAATGATTCCTCACCAAACCACAAGGACGTTTCCTCATCTGTTTTCATAGCAGCCTTATTGGTAGTAGCTAGAAACTGGAAACAACCCAGATGTCCCTCAGCCAAAGAATGGATTAAAAAACTGTGGTACATCTACACAATGGAATACTACTCAGCCATCAGAAACAATGAAACCATGCAATTTGTAGTCAATTGGATAGAACTAGAGAAGGTCATCCTGAGTGAGCTAACCCAGACTCAGAAGGATGCAAATTATAATCGGATTTTAGCCATATTGTACAGGATAACTATACTACAGCCAATGCACCAAAGGAAACAGGAACATAGACTTTGTTACCTGTCAATGAGAGACTTTACCCTAGTGATGCTGCCTTGTAAGGCTCCCAATGTAAGAGGAGGCTCTTAGCCCTCATATGACTGCTGAACTGGAGCAGGGGACCGATATGTAGGGACACTCTTCTCTGGAGGAGTGGGATGGAAGGGATGGGGGTAGAGGGAGGGAGGGTGGGAAAGGGAGGGGTAGAAAGAGGGTACTGTGATAGAAATGCAACCTGAAGTAATAAATAAACACAAAAAAAACAAAATTCCACTCAGCCTTTGGTATCCAGTGTTCCACTCTCAAAGTTTTGGAGATCAGCTTTTCTGGTTTTTACAGAAAAAGAAATCATGCCAAATATATGTGTCTTTTTGGATGTTGTTTAACTTATTTAATGTGATGACTACTGATTTCAACCATGTTATCATAGATGACAAGATCTCATTCTTTTTATGGCTGAGTGGAATAGGGACTAAGAAAATTTGCAAAATTCTAAGAGCTATAAATTGCAGTTTAGGAGAAAAACTAATATCTGACTTTCCTTTATTCAACAAGGTTACCACAGATAACAATAGTGTGACATTCAGAAAAGCTAGAAGACAGGGTGTTTACCTCTTTCCTACAGACAAATGGTAACTATTTAAGAACATAGATGGCATATACTTACCTTAGTTTGAACATGCACATTCACAATACATTAAAACATTACACCATACCCATAAAATGTATTATTTTGGTGTATAACTGAGGAGAAGATAGTTGACAGAAAGGATGTGCAGATAATGAAACCTGTGAAGTCCTTTGGGACTGGGAAATAATGCAGCCTCTAATGAACATTGTACAAATTTTCCTCAAAAATCAAATAAAAATAGATTTATGAAATGAGAAATTATGTTATATACATATGCTTTAGAGAACTGAGATTAGTATCATAATAATACATCTAAACTCCCAGGTTCCTTGAGGCATTATTCATTAATAGACAAAAGATAGAAGCAATCTAAATACCATCAACAGATGAATGGGTAAAGAAAATTATTGGAAGACTCTACTGAGATCATGGTCTACCACGACCAGACAGTCCTCAACTTAGCACATGATGCAGGATTTCCTTTGTCAGCAGGGCATCCCCTTCTCTGCCTGACCTTATCCTAGAAGCCAGATAGTAACTTCCTGTACCTGAGGAATGTCAGTGAAATTACAGGTTCAACTTCCTTTATCCTGATATGAACCCATACAGCAATCACCAGGGATTCCTGAAATGCCCCTCCACAAAAATGAGGCACTCCCAGTACGTTACATGCTAGCCAATGATGTATACTCCCCTCTCCGGAAATCCCTAACCCCTTCTCCGAAGATTTATATAACCCTTGTCCACCCAACTAAAGCTGAGCTTCCTCACTAAAGCTGATCCTGGAAGTCAATCCATTGCACTCATAGCAATCCAAACCCTTCCCCCCACCACCTCTGCTCCCCTCACCTTCATGGGCCAGTATCCAGCATCTCCTGAGGAAAAGAGGGAAACACAAAACATTACACACACACACACACACAAATGGACACTAAAATGTTGTGTAATCATTAAAAGAAGGAAGCAAACTCTACAGTATGCTGCAACAAGGAGTACTGAGGTCAGTGCACTAAAATGAAATAAGACAAATATAAAATGAAAAAGATTGTTTTCCATATAGATGATGTATACAAACAGTCAAGCTTCTGGAAATAGAAAGAAGAATGGTGTATGTCCAGATATAGAACCTCTCTGTTTCGCAGGATAAAAAAATTCTGAAGATTTTAAGGATAGCAATGTATATATCACTGGCGCATTTGAATTATCCACTCTACAAAGCTAGGATGATTTGTACTTCATGCATAAACCACAGCGTAAGAAAAAAAAAAAGACTAACTAGACAGTTAGTAGAAGGGCCTGTGAATGGGTCAGTGAGTAAGGTGACTGTCTCCAAGCCTGATGACCTTATTTTGATCTGCAAGGCCAAGCTGGTGAAAGGAAAGAATCCACTATCCAAACTTTCCTTTCTCTGACCTTCACGAATTTGTTGCAACATGCACATGCCCTTCCCCCCACACACACATGCAATAAATACATTTTAAAACTTTTTCAATGGAAACAGAACAATGTGCTGATGTATTTATAGCTCTATAGCTTTAGAAGTCCAGAGTTTATATGGTTGAGCTTAAAATGTCACATGAGCTGATTTCCGACACTGGCATTCATATCGTAAGAATTGCTTATTTATTTGCACAAACATCCTGGAGCTTTTCCTCTTCTTTAATGATGTATATAATCATAAAAAGTAAAATGCCAAGTATTAAGTTTGGGGCTTTTCTAACTTCACAGCAACCAACAAAAAAACATTTAGAAAACTCTGCATATGTAAAGCTAGAATTTAGGTCAAAATTACAGCTTGCGATCTATAAAGAAGAGGAGAAAGCTGTGGAAGAAAAGAATATAAATAGAAAAAAAAAACAGAGGGCAAAGGATTATGACAGGCACTAACAATGAGAGTCTCAAATACAGGAACTAGTCTAGACTGAGAAAGTTTAAGAGGTCACCAAGGATACTCAGACCTAGGTAAACGATCATGGTCACATTCTGACAGATAGCAAAGGAAAAGGATTTCTGCACTAAATGGAGGTTTGAAGTCATGTTTCCTATTTTAACATGAAACCGCATCCCATTCCAGTAGGAGAATTGATCTCCTGGGTTTTACAATGTGTCACTGATGCTCCACATGGGGAAGAACAGAATGAAGTCAAATTCTAAAACACAGTGTGATACAAATTATGGAAATCAGTTTTTTTAAAAAAGCATTTAAAAAATAATTACCAAAACTCATACACAACTTGCAATGCAGAGTAAAGAAAACATAACTGGAAATTTGAAATGACATTTATTCTTTAGAAAAATTACATAAGGAGTTTTTTCATCTAATTTTTGTATAGTCATCAATTAAAACTAATTTCTTATAAATTCTAGAGTTACAAGGAACAGGGAGGAACAGGGTGGTGATGGTGCACACCCTTAATCCCATCATTCAAGAAGAATACACCCTTAATCCCAACACACTAGAGACAGAAACAGGCAGATCTCAGAGTTCAAGGTCAGCCTGATACAAAACAAGCTCTAAATAGAGAAAAACTTTGATCCAGGGGTGGTGAGCACATCTTTAATCCCTTCAGATGGGAACCACAGGTCTTTGATCCCAATACTTAGAATGCAGAGACAGACACATAGGATTTGGAAGGATTTAAGTTTAAAAGCTACTTACAAAAGGCCTACTCAATACAAACAAATTGTCCTTTGAGATCTCAAAATATATACACTAAAGGTTTGTTTAGCTCCAAATTAAGAAAGTTAAATAATCTCTTCTTTAATCAAGATTGAAAGATAATACTTTGTATACTGTCAAAAAACCAAATTTGCTTCAGGAGAAATGTTACCTGACCCCCCCCCCACCCAGAGAAAAAGGTAATTGTCCCAGAGTTAGGATTAGGGCAGGGCTTTGTTCTTATCTTTCCAGGAGTTTTATAGCATCCATTCAAGTAATCCAGGGACAACTGGACAACGGAAACCTCAGCAGAAAACAAATCAGACACAAAAGAAGACGAGTAACCCAGATAATCCAGCCTTGCAGACTTCCTCAATAGCTATTTCCCTCAAAAGTCCACAACCACAACAACTCAAAATCACTAAGATCGTTTAGCTCCACAGACTGCCCCAGTCAGAACTTCATTCAGTAAAGCCCTGAAGATCAGCTTCTGTCTACAAACTTCTTAGGACATCTAAACAGCTGAGCACAAAAGGACTGAACATCAAATGATTCTATTAACATTTTTAACCATTTTTCCATTTTGATTTGGGCCCCAAACAGGTTTACTATGTCCCAAATCAGCAGGAAGTCATTTTAAGAGAGCGATGTCCCATGCCCAGAAGGTGAGGAGGGTGTTTCCCCCCCTTTTTTGGTTAGTTGATGGATAACAGAAATTTTGTTATTTAGGGGAAGAGACTACAAGCTGTTAAATGGGTTTTGGAGGTTAGACCCAGGGACTTCTCTCTTTTTTTTTTTTAATGTATCCTTCATTCTCTCCTATGTACGAGTGAACAGACTTGAGAAAAAATGGGACATAGACAAGATCAAGAAGAAAAGGACAGATTATTGAATATGCTCTTATACCTTTGTATATTGATGCAAAATTAGTATTATATTTGGCTACATCGGTATTGATCTTTGTATATTGATACAAAATTAAGATTATATTTGGCCACAATGGTATTGACCCATATATACTGATGCAAAATTAAGATTGTATTGAGCTACATATGTATTGATCTTTGTATATTGATGCAAAATTAAGAGTATATTTGGCCACATTGGTATTGATCTTTGTATATTGATACAGAATTAAGGGTAACGCTTCTTAAAGGTTTTGTACCTAGTAATACTTAAAAATGAAATGTGAAGCTTTGGCCTCTTGATGACAACCGTCTTAAATTGTTTAGGATAATTAAGAAATGCAAACTTTAAACTCATGGAGATAGTTAGATAATAGAATATTAGAGTCAGGGGCCAAATACATATGGACTGGACATTGAGAATGTATGCTAAGCCGTATAACTCTCATAATTGTGGCCTATTTAGTTCAGTTGTTTTGTACTGTATTTATTGTTATAAGAGAAAGAACCATTTGTTGGACTGAAACAAAAAAGAATTATGCATTCTGGGGGAAGGGTGAGAGGGTAGGAGAGTGGGACTGGGAGGGGTGGAGAGAGAGGGCTGTGATGGAGATGTAACTTGAAGTAATAAATAAACATTAAAAAAAGAAAAAAAAGAAATACAAACTCATAGTCATGCAAGCGTATCATTTTGTTAGCTATTATGACAGTCTATCACAGATACTCTCAAAGCTACTCAGAAATCAAGTTGTTAAGAGACAAGCAAAACTTGCTTAACTAAATACAAGAGATAGATAGGGCATCTTCAAAAACCACAAGAGATCTGCAGAATATGGCATTCAAGGATGTTTTCTTAAATTAAGATTTTTTTTGATACCGAGACATGTCAGCTCCTAACAGCACCCCCTATTCTACTCCAAGTAGAATATGAGCATCAAAGAATCTCCAGTGTGAGATGGTTGAATTGGTGGCAAGCCCATCTCTTGGCAAGAAAAACCCCTTACTTCAAATGTAGACAGACTGCTGTCCAAAAAGGACAAAACTTGGAAGCAGGTAAGTCGACAGCCTAGCTCTGCCAAGACAGGGTAGGTAAGTCCTTCATAATTCCTGCTCTGCAGTCAATGTCTGTCAGAGAAATGGGACCAAACGGCTGAAGATTGATGCTGTAATATATGGAGAGAAAATGGGAACTGTCCAGGCAGCCACTGATATGTCATTTCTTAGTTTTGGAAGATGCAGGCCCTGTACTTCCTATATAATCAGATACATCTATCCCTCTCAGGTCTCTGAGGTGGTTGAAGAATAGATAGCTAGAGTCTCATACTTAAATTTTGAGTTGTTTAGAAATCAAGAGGGTGTTCTGGATCTAAGAAGATGTTTTTAAAATTGTGATGCAAGTTAGTATGAAAGTTGAGTCAGATATAGAACTTTAAACTCATGGAGATGGTTAGATAATAGAATGTTGAACTCAGGGGCCAAATACATATGGACTGGACATTGGGAATGTATGCTAAGCCATATAACTCTCATAATTGTGGCCTATTTATTTCTTTTGTTTTGTATTGTATTTACTGTTATAAGAGAAAGAACCATTTGTTGGACTGAAAGGGGGAGATGTTGGGGGGAAGAGGGTGGAAGGGTGGGACAGGAAGGGGGAGTAGGGAAGGGATTGTGACTGAGATGTAACTTGAAGAAATAAAAAATAAATTATAAAAAAAAGAAAACTAATTTCCATATTTAACTGAAAAGAATAAAGCAAATAACATCCAAATGCAAATGATTTGTTTCTTTTAATAAGCAGGTGAAAGAGTCACTCAAAACCAAACATTGAACACAGAACAAAGGACTATTGGCAACTCAGAATGTTATTTAGACAGTAGCAGTTGCTCTTACACACACACACACACACACACACACACACACACACACACACATGTTTCATAAAAAGCAATCCAAAAATGTCATAGGTCTATGGAAAAAAAATGAAGAGTTGAAGCTATCATTTAAATACAGCTGTCTCCCAATTTTGACTACAGTTATATTTAGCCAAAATTTTCCTGTTCTCAACTCCTTAGTTAAAAACTGTAACCAGCTGGATGTACATCAATGCTAGGCTGCAATGCTAAAGGAGAGAAAAAGGAAAGGAACTGAACAACAACAACAAAACAAACAAAGAAAATAAAAAAGAAAGAAAGAAAAGAAAAAGAAAGTCACCCTAAAAGGACCAAGGCAGGCCTTGTTATTAATAATTCCCACAGATGGGATATAGAGCCAAGTCAGACAGGTTGTAAAAGATTTTTGACCAAACTCTGTGTTCCACTTAGAAGGGTACACTCATTCTTTCAATAAGGAACTCATAAAGTGAAAATGCCTTTGCTGAGATGCACAGATCAGCAAAGTGACTGAATACAAAATTAATCCAAAAAATCTGTAGCACTCCTTTATAAAAAGATGAGTGGGGGCCAAGAAAGAAATCAGGGAAACAACTCCCTTCGCAATAGCCACAAACAATATAAAATACCTGGGGGTAACTCTAACCAAGCAAATAAAAGACCTGTGAAAACTGCAAATTAATTAATTAATGTAGTTATTAGTAAGTATAAATCATAATATTAGGCCGGCAGAGTAGCCGGCGGCTTGGCAGAGGATCAGGCAGCCTGGCCTGAGTGCCTTAACCGGTTGCCTAACTTATCCTGGAGAAAGAGCCCCGGGACCAAAGGTGGCCTACACCACCTATATCCTAAACTCTGTTAATTAATATAAGTTGTTATATTAGGCTGGTAGAATTACCGGCGGCTTGGCAGGAGATTCGCCTGGGCTCAAGGGGAGTCTAGGAATCCAACAGCCTGGGACTGCTTGGAACTGAGGGCCTATAAGCTGCCGCAGTCCTTCCCCAATAATTAAACACACCAAGACCTTTTAATATTTTTAACGCTTAGCCCTTAGCTGGGCAGACTCTCAATTAGCTACTCTAAGTTAACCCCAAACCACCATGTGCCTGTGAGTACCTTCCAGACTTCTCCAGACATCTGTCTCCTTCTGTGTCTCCCAGCGGAAAGGAAGAGAGTCTCTGTGTGTGTGGAATTCCTGCTGTGATCTGAGGAAGTCCCACCTTCCTGTACACTTTCTGCCCAGCTAATTGGCCATAAGCAACTTTTATTAAGCAATCAAGAGAATGCCTCAGAAGGGGCGGTAACCAGATCTTAGCATTGAATTCAATGTATCAGAAACAATATTAGACCTTCCCTCAACATCTCCCCCTTTAAGTCTAGCAAAAGCCTCCTTTTCTTAGCAATAAACACAATACAGTAACAATAACAATAAATACAACAAAAACAATAATGAAAGCTAAAAGGTGTGACATATATCTCTCTTGATGAGTTTAAGGATCTATACCTAATTCAACTTCCATCCTAACTTAAATTATTAACTAAACCATCTTAACCTTAAAACATCCTTTTAATTCCTAGATGATTTAAAATTTACTGTGATGTTATAACTATGTAGTCTTCAATCACATCAGAAACCTGAGAAGGATAAATATATCTGAATAGATAGGAAGTGCAGAGCAAGCAACTTCCAAAACTATGAAATGACAGACAACTGGCTACCTAGACAGTCCCCAGTTTCTAGAACATTGGAGCATTATCTTCAGCCTTCTGGCCAAGCATGTCTCACAGACTTAGTTGTGGAGCAGGAAATAAGATTTGCCTATTCTGTCTTTGCAGAATCAGGCCATCAATTTACCTGCATTGAGCTCTGGTCCATTTTTGGACTGTATATAGTTCTGTTGAGAGAGCAGGGGCATTTCTGCCCAGTAGGAATTATCTCCTGATGGGAGATTTCTTGATGCTCATTGTCTCCTTCCAAGTCAAATGGGAACTGTCAGGAGCTCATAGTCTCATGTCAAAGAATTTTTAAAATAACAAAATATCTTTAAATGCCATATTCTACAGATCTCTTGAAGTTATTGAAGACCATCTATCCATATCCATTGAGTAAGCAAATGTTGCTTGTCTCTAACAACTTCATATCTGATTAACTTAGAACCTCTGAAATTCACTAACTTAATTATCCTAATAAAATCACAAGTTTGAATGACTATCAACATGCATTTTTTAAATTATCCTAAACAACTCAAGTTCAATTGAAATTTTATAACTACTATGCCTTCAACCCCATCAAAGACATAAGAAGGGATAAAGTTATTATTTGAGTAGGAAGCATAGGAAAGCAGCTTCCAAAAAGAAATATGACAGTTTGTGATAGTTACTGTCAAAAGGACTAGAACTTCATATTGTAAATTTAAAATTACATAGGTACAATACCTAGTCAAAATATAGCCTTAATTTTGTATCAATATACAAAGATCTATAGGAGTAGATTCAATAATCTACCCTTTTATCTTATAAATTCTATACTATATATCCATATTCCCTCTCTCATTTGGCTTAACAAGACCATATAATGATTTGTAACCATTCCCTCTAAATGATATCTATAACCCATCAAATAACCAAAGAAACATCCACCCCACCTTTTGAGAATGGGACGTTATTCTCTTAAAACTTCTTCCTGCTGAATTAGGATGCAGAAAACATGTTTAGGGGCCCAAATAAAATGAAAAAAATGGTTAAGCAAGTAAATTGTAACATTTGTTGTCCAGTCTCTAGGTGCTCAGCTATTTGAATGTTCTGAGCAATTGGTAGTTCGAAGCTGGACTTTGGTAGGAAAATTCAGGGGTTTATTGATGTCCTGTCTTGAACAGTCTTTGAGGCTGGGCCATCTCAGCAAGCTGTTGGAAGTTGTTCTGGATGCAGATTTTGGAGGAAACAGCTATTGAGGCAGTCTATGAGGCTGGATCATTTGGGTTACTTGTCTTGTCTTCTTTGGACTCAGGTCCCATTGTTCTGAAAATATAATTTCTCACAAGTAATATGTAGTTCTGCAATTACCAAAATGCATTGGATGTGCAGGATGCACAAATCAATGAAGGAATATTACCTGTTCTTTGAACAGAAGAAAGACAATGGTAAGTCTCCATTCATGCCATAAAAAGATGGCATGTAGTATCTTTCGTAGGACAAATTGTCTTTTGGACAATAGAAGAAAAACAATTTTTTATTTTTCAAAAGAAATCTTGAAAATTTGAAACTAAAATTTATCTTTAAGTGTATATAAAATATAATAATCGTAACTTTTTATCAATATCTATTAGAACAAAACAATCTTAAATTTCTATCAATTTTTATTAATATAACAAAATAATCTTAAGTTATTAATAATAAAAGAGACAAAAAATAGAGTGAGGGAAAGAAGAAAATCACTGAATCCAATTCACAACACATAACATATATCCATTCATCCTAGACAACAACAAACAATCACAACACATAACATAACACACACAAAAAAAAAACTTCCAACCCATCTTTTGGGAATGGAGTATAAATATTTTCAGGTACCCTTCAAAAATTGAGGTATTGACCAATTCCTGGGAAAGTTACCTATAGCTTTTGTTGTCCAGTCTCTTTGGATCGATCATTTTTTGGACTAGCGATTTTAAAAATGATTTGCATGCAAAGTTTTTAAGAAAACAGTGATTGAAGCAGTATGTTAGGTTGAATCTTCTGGCCCATTTGTCTTGTTGTTATTGTCATTCAGTCCTTGGCTCTGAAAATAAATTTTTGCTCTAAATTTGAGCAAGTAGAAGGCATAGAACAACTTTGTAAGTCCATTTTAAGGCATAAACTCTATCTATCCTGGATAAAAGATTGGAATATTATGAACACCATAAACTCTGTCCAACCTGGATAAAAGAGTGGAATATCATGAACACCATAAACTCTGTCCATCCTGGATAAAAGAGTGGAATATCATGAACACCATAAACTCTGTCCATCCTGGATAAAAGATTGGAATATCATGAACACCATAAACTCTGTCCATCCTGGATAAAAGATTGGAATATCATGAAAACCATACAGTTAATAAAATACTCTTACCATGCGAAGACATTCATATTTCAGCTAATGGGAGGTTCTCCCTGGTCAGATCTAATCTTTATAAGTTTTGTTGGTAACCACATTTTTTCATTCCCTGTAGACACATAGGCATAACCACGTCCCCATCTTAAAACCATTGCAGGTTTCCACTCTAAAGTTAACATATCCTTATAATATATTGGTTGATGTAATTCCTCAGTTTTTTTGTATAATCCAATGTCTCTCAGCTGCAGTGGTTCCCTTTTCACCAACATTTAGAAAATTCAAAGTTAGCAATGCATTGTGTAATCTCTCCCTGGGATTCTGTAATTCCCCCTTTTGTTTAAAAAGCATCTCTTTTAAGGTACAATTAGCTCTTTCTACAAGTGCTTGTCCTGTAGGATTGTGTGATATACCAGTAACATGCTTTATAATATAATATGCAAAGAATTGCTTCATCTTATTAGATACATATGCAGGAGCATTATCAGTCTTAATATGTGCAGGTACACCCATAAATGCCATTATTTCTAATAAATGTGCAATAACACAATCAGCTTTTTCAGAACTTAAACCAGTTGCCCATTGAAACCCTAATTATGTATCAATGGTATGATGTACGTACCTTTGTTTTCCAAATTCTGCAAAGTGAAAAACATCCATTTGCCAAATTTCATTCTTTTTAGTACCTCTGGGGTTACTACCAGCAGGTAATGGAGTTTGGTTATACAGAGAACACGTAGGACATTTTTTAATTATTTCCCTGGCTTGTTGCCAGGTAATAGAGAATTTATTCTTTAAACCTGAACGGTTAACATGATGTTTCTGATGAAATTTTGAGGCTTCCAACACATTTCCTATGAGTAATTGGTCAATTTCTTCATTTCCTTGTGCCAGTGGACCTGGCAAACCTGTATGGGATCGAATATGAGTTATATATTATTTCTACCTCTGATGACCTGTTGCAATTGTATAAATAAAGAAGTTAATTCTGTGTTATCGGGAATAAATTCAGCAGTTTCTATATGCAACACAACTCTTTCTGCATATAGAGAGTCAGTAATTAAGTTAAGAGACTCTGGAAAATTAAACACCATAAGGTTTGCATACAATTCTGCTTTTTGAACTGAGGTATATGGACTTTTGATTACCTTGCTGATTTTGTCTGTCTTATAACCTGCCATTCTCATCTTGTTAGCATCAGTATAGAAGGTTGGTGAATCAGGAATTGGTGCTCCCTTTACAATACAAGGAAGAATCCAATTAGTTCTTTTCATAAATTGTATACATTTGCTTTTTTGGAAATTTGTTATTAATTTCTCCCAAATAATTATTGCAAGCTCTTTGCCAATCTTCATTGATTACCCACAATGACATAATTTCAGCATTGGTAAGAGGCACTACTATTTCAGCCGGGTCCATTCCTGATAATTGACGTAATCTTATTCTACCTTTTACAATTAATTCAGATATCTTTTCTATGTATGTGTTTAATTTTTTTTATTTTTTTATTTTTTTCCTCTATTTTTTATTTCTTCAAGTTACATCTCAATCGCAGTCCCCTCCCTATTCCCCCTCCAGTCCCACCCTCCCACTCTCAACCCCCCATCCTCTTCCCTTTTTTTTTTCTTTTAAGTTTAAGGTATATCTTATTTCCCCCTACAGTTTCTCCTTTCAATCCAACAACTGGCTCTTTCTCTTATAATAATAAATACAATACAATACAAAAGAGGTAATTAGGTCACAGTTATGAGGTTTATATGGCTTAACGTACATTCCCAATGACCAGTCCATATGTATTTGGTACCTGACTTTAACATTCTACTATCTAAACATCTCCATGAGTTTACAGGTCTATATCTGACTCAACATTCATACTAATTGCAACACAATTTTAAACGTATCTTCTTAGATATATAACACTCTCTTGACTCCTAAACAACTCAAAATTTAATTATGAGACTTTATCTATCTGTTCTTAAATCACCTCAGAGACCTGAGAGGGATAAATATATCTGATTTTATAGGAAGTACAGGGTCTGCAGCTTCCCAAACTAAGAAATGACATACCAGTGGCTGCCTGGACAGTTCCCATTTTCTCTCCATACATTACAGCATCACTCTTCAGTGGTTTGGCCCCGCTTCTCTGACAGACATTGATTGTAGAGCAGGGGTTATGAAGGACTTATCTACCCTGTCTTGGCAGAGCTAGGCTGTCGACTTATCTGCTTCCAGGTTTTGTCCTTTTTGGACAGCATTCTGTCTACAGTTGGAGCAAGGGGCTTTTCCAACCAAGAGATAGGCTTGCGACTAACTCAATCATCTCCCACTGGAGATTCTTCAATGCTCATCTTCTACTTGGAGGAGAATAGGGGGTGCTGTCAGGAGTTGATATGTCTTGATATAAAAAAATCTAAAGTTACGAAAACATCTTTGAATGCCATATTCTGCAGGTCTCTTGAGGTTTTTGAAGAGGCCCTATCTATCTCTTATATTAGGGTAAGCAGATGTTTCTTGTCTCTTAGCAGGTTTATTTCTGATTAGCTTACCAAGTAACTATAATACGCTGTCATAGTACCTAACAGAATGACTGGCTTGCATAACCATTAGTTTGCATTTCTTATTTATCCTAAACAGTTCATGACAGTTAGTAGTAAAAGGCCGAAACATCACATTTCATTTTTTTCTTTACCTCCTAACCCTTCCATCCCATTTCTCTGGGGTGGGGTGTCCTTATATAACAGTCCCTCATCTCAGTTGAGAGGTCTTATGAGGGCCAAGAGCCTCTTCATTCATTGGGGATCTATGAAGCAGTACCATCAGTGAAAAGTGTCTCGTTGCCTGGGAGAGAGAACTACTAAACAAACAAATCAATAAGCATACAATAGATAAAAAAGACTAAAAAATAGAAAAAATATAACTAATATATAAAAAATAAATGAAAAATAAAAACTAAAAATAAGAAGTCTATGTCCAAGTTCCCTTTGGTGTGTTAGTTGTAGTACTGATACCTTCTACTATATAGCTAAAATCCTACTATAAGTGAATAGATGCCATATGTGTCCTTCTGAGTCTGGGTTATTTCACTCAGGATGAGCTTTTCTAGTTCCATCCCCTTGGCTGCAAATTGCATAATTTCATTGTTTCTGATAGCTGAATAATATTCCATTGTGTAGATGTACCACAGTTTTTTAACCCATTCTTCATTTGAGGGACATCTGGGTTGTTTCCAGTTTCTACCTATTACAAATAAGGCTGCTATAAACATAGATGAGGAAACTTCCTTATGATTCCGTGAAGAGGCATTTGGGTGTATACCCAGAAGTGGTATGGCTGGGTCCTGAGGCAGAGCTATTCCAAATTTTCTAAGATATCACCAGACTGACCTCCATAGTGGTTGCAAAAGCCTGCACTCCCACCAGCAAAGGAGTAGGGTACCCCTTTCTCCACACCCTAGCCAGCATGTGCTGTCATTTGAGTTTTTGATCCTAGCCATTCTGACAGGTGTGAGATGGAATCTCAGAGTCATCTTGAGTTGCATTTCTCTGATGATTAAGGATGTTGAGCATTTCTTCAAGTGTCTCTCAGGCATTAGGGATTCCTCCTTTGTGAATTCTCTATTTACCTCTGTCCCCCATTTTTTGATTGGATTATTTGGTTTCTTGGCATTTAATTTCTTGAATTCTTTGTAGATTTTGGATATTAGCCCTCTGTCAGATGTGGGGTTGGTGAAGATTTTCTCCCAGTCTGTAGGCTGCCGTTTTGTTCGAATGACAGTGTCTTTTGCCTTACAGAAGCTTTTCAGTTTCATGAGGTCCCATTTATTGATTGTTGATCTCAAGTCCTGAGCTGTTGGTGTTCTGTTCAGGAAGTTGTCGCCTGTGCCAATTAGTTCGTGGGTTTCTCCCACTTTATCTGTAGTAGATTTAGTGTGACCGGCCTTATGTTAAGGTCTTTGATCCACTTGGACTTAAGTTTTGTACAAGGTGATAAGTATGGGTCTAGCTTCATTCTTTTACAAATGGATATCCAGTTGGACCAGCACCATTTGTTGAAGATGCTGTCCTTCTTCCATTGTGCTGTTTTGACTTCTTTGTCAAAAATTAGGTGGCCATAAGTGTGTGGGTCTATTACTGGATCTTCAATTCCACTCCATTGATCTACTGGTCTGTTTCTATACCAATACCACGCTGTTTTTACAACTATTGCTCTGTAGTACAGCTTGAAATCTGGGATGGTAATACCTCCAGATGTTTTTTTATTGTACAGGATTGATTTAGCTATTCTGGGCTTTTTGTTGTTCCTTATGAAATTGAGACTAGCTCTTTCCAAGTCTATAAAAAATTGTGTTGGTATTTTGATAGGAATTGCATTGAATCTATATATTGCTTTTGGTAGGATGGTCATTTTTATTATGTTGATCCTACCTATCCATGAGCATGGGAGATCTTTCCATTTTCTAAAGGCCTCTTCCATTTCTTTCTTCAAGGGCTTGAAGTTCTTGTTGTACAGGTTCTTTACTTGCTTGGATAGAGTTTCCCCCAGGTATTTTATGTTGTTTGTGGCTATTGTGAAGGGGGTTGCTTCCCTTATTTCTTTCTCAGCCCATTTGTTTGTTGTATAAAGAAGGGTTTCTGATTTTTTGAATTAATTTTGTATCCAGCCACTTTGCTGAAGGTGTTTATCAGCTGTAAGAGTTCTCTGGTGGAATTTTTGGGGTCGCTTATGTATACTATCATATCATCTGTAAATAGGGATAATTTGACTTCTTCGTTTCCGATGTTTATCCCCTTGATGTCCTTTAGTTGTCTTATTGCTCTAGCAAAACTTCAAGTACTATATTGAAGAGATATGGTGAAAGTGGACATCCTTGTCTTGTCCCTGAGTTTAGAGGAAATGCTTCAAGTTTCTCACCATTTATTTTGATATTGGCCACTGCCCTGCTGTATATTGCCTTTATTATTTCTAGGTACAACCCTTGTATGCCCGCTCTCTCCAGAACTTTTAGCATAAAGGGGTGTTAAATTTTGTCAAATGCTTTTTCTGCATCTAGCGAGACTATCATGTGTTTTTTTTTTCTTTCATCTTGTTTATATGGTGAATGACGTTGATAGATTTTCACATGTTCAACCATTCCTGCATCCCTGGGATGAAGCCTACTTGGTCATGGGGTATGATACTTTTGATGTGTTCTTGAATTAGGTTTGCTAGTATTTTATTAAGTATTTTTGCATCTATGTTCATGAGGGAGATTGTTCTGAAGTTCTCTTTCTTTGTTGGGTCTATGTGTGGTTTAGGAATCAGGGTGATTGTGGCCTCGTAGAATGAGTTTGGCAATGTTCTTTCAGATTCTATTTGGTGAAAGAGTTTGAAAAGTATTGGTGTTAGCTCCTCCTTGAAGGTCTGGTAGAATTCCGTGCTAAAACCATCTGACCCTGGGCTTTTTTTGGTTGGGAGATTTTTAATGACTGTTTCTATTTCTTTATGGGCTATAGGGCTGTTTAATCTGTTTATCTGATCTTGCTTTAGCTTCGGTAGGTGGAATCTATCAAGAAAATTGTCCATTTCACTTAAGTTTTCAAATTTGGTGGAGTATAGATTTGTAAAGTAGGATCCAAATATTCTCTGGATTTCCTCATTGTCTGTTGTTATTTCTCCCTTTTCATTTCTGATTTTGTTGATTTGTGTTTTCTCCCTCTGTCTTTTAGTTAATTTGGCTAAGGGTCTGTCTATTTTGTTGATTTTTCTCGAAGAACCAACTCTTGGTTTCATTGATTCTTTGTATAGTTCTTTTTGTTTCTAAGTTGTTGACTTCAGCCCTAAGTTTGATGATCTCCTGCCTTCTGCTCCTCTTGGGAGTGTTTGCTTTTTTTTTTTCCAATTCACCCAGTTTAGCTGTTAATTCGCTAATATGAGCTGTCACAATTTTCTTTTTTGAAGGCATTTAGTGCTATGAACTTTCCTCGTAGCACAGCTTTCATTGTGTTCCATAGGTTTGGGTACGTTGTGTCTTCATTTTTGTTGGATTTTAAGAAGTCTTTGATTTCCTTCTTTATTTCTTCCCTGACCCAGTGGTCCTCTAGTAAAGAGTTGTTCAATTTCCATATGAGTGTAGACTTTCTGTTGATTCTTTTGCTATTGAAGTCCAGCTTTATTCCATGGTGGTCTGAAAAGACACAAGGGGTTATTTCAATTTTCTTGTATCTGTTGAGGCTATCTTTGTGTCCAACTATATGGTCGATTTTGGAGAAGGTTCCGTGAGGTGCTGAGAAGAAGGTGTATTCTTTGGTGTTTGGGTGAAATGTTCTGTAGATATCTGTTAGGTCCATTTGGGTCATGATCTCTGTTAGACTCATTATTTCTCTGTTTGGCTTCTGTCTTGATGATCTGTCCATAGTTGTGAGTGGGGTGTTGAAGTCTCCCACTATTAAAGTGTTTGGATCGATGTGCGATTTAAGTTTTAGAAGCATTTCTTTTATAAATGTAGGTGCCTTTGTATTTGGGGCATAGATGTTCAATATTGAGATGACCTCTTGGTGTATATATTTCCTTTAAAGAGTATGTAATGCCCTTCTCTGTCTTTTTTTATTAACTTCAATTGGAAGTCTATTTTGTTTGATATTAGGGTGGCTACTCCAGCTTGTTTCCTGGGTCCATTTGCTTGGAAGACCTTTTCCCAGCCCTTTACTCTGAGGTAGTGTTTATCTTCAATAGTGAGATGTGTTTCTTGTATACAGCAAAAAGATGGGTCTTGTTTATGGATCCAGTCTGTAAGTCTGTGTCCTTTTATTGGAGAGTTGAGTCCATTGATGTTGATGTATATTAGTGACCAGGGGTTGTTATTTCCCATTATTTTGGTATAGCTGGCTGTCTTGTGTTTCTCTTTTGTTTAGTTGCTGTGGAACTTTCTATTTTCTCTGTTTTCTTGGGTGTAGTTATCTTCTCTGTGTTGGAATTTTCCTTCTAGGATCTTCTGTAGGGCTGGGTTTGTGAGGAGATATTGTTTGAATTTGATTTTGTCATGGAATATCTTGTTTTCTCCTTCTATGTTGATAGAGAGTTTTGCTGGGTATAGTAGTCTGGCTGGGCACCTCTGTTCTCTCAGGGCTTGTAGGACATCCATCCAGGCCCATCTAGCTTTTAAAGTTTCTGAGGAGAAGTCAGGTGTGATGCTGATGGGTCTGCCATTGTATGTGACTTGGCCTTTTTCTCTTACAGCTTTTAATATCCTTTCTTTGTTCTCTACATTTGGAGTTTCTATTATTATGTGGTGAGAGGAGTTTCTTTTCTGATCTAATCTGTTTGGTGTTGTGTAAGCCTCTTGGATTTTTACTGGCATCTCTTTCTTTAGGTTTGGGAAATTTTCTTCTATGATTTTGTTGAAGATATTTCCTGGACCATGAAGTCTGGAGTCTTTTCTTTCCTCTATGCCTATAATTCTTAGGTTCCGTCATTTCATTGAGTCCTTGATTTCTTGGATGTTGTGGGTGAGAGATTTTTTAGCTTTCTCATTTTCTTTGGATGTTGTACTGATTTCTTCCATCGAATCTTCCATGCCTGAGATCCTGTCTTCCATCTCTTGCATCCTATTTTTCATACTCACATCCGTAGTTCCTGTTCTCTTCTCTTGATTCTCCATTTCCTCTTTTAACTCTGACTGTGTTTTCTTTATTGTTTCCATTTCTATTTTCATGTCTTGAATGGTAGTGTTCGTTTTGTACATTTCCTTCTCCAGTTTGCTTGTTTTTGTCTGGAGATCTTTCATTGCTTTATCCTTTTCCTGTTCAAACTGGGTCACCTTGGCTTGGAGCTCTTTAATGATGTTATTCGTTGTTTTGACTTGTAAGATTGTGGCTCCTTTGAATTCCTTCATAGTTTTAAGTTCTTCTTGAAGGGACTTTATCACTTTCCATAATGTAGAGTTGTCATCGTTTTCATGTGTTTCAGTTGTGGTGAGGTGGTTCGGGCTGGACAGAATAGCGTTGCTTTCTTTTGTTGGAGACATTTTGCTCTGTTTTTTTTTTTTTGTCTCTGGCCTCTGGCCATGAGGAAATTTTTTTTTTTTTTTTTTTTTTTTGCTGTCTTCTGGACTTGGGTCCAAAGGGGGTACTGTGGTGCAGGAGTTGCCTTACTCCACCCCTATAAGGAGAGTCATTCAGTCCCGCCTCCCAGGTGGGGACCTAATTAATTCAGGTGGCGGAGCTGTGCACAAGTAAGCTCTGATTCCCTGCCAGAAGGGCTCTTACTAGTACAAAAGTCTGATATATGACAGTTTCAAATATCTCACAGTTTGCCCGGGGTTGGTTCATGTAGCGGGTAAATCTGCAGTTCAGCTCCAATAGCCTTGCTGCTCCCGAGACTTGGAAGCTGGGCTGTGACATCACAGACTGGGATCTGAAGGTGCTTTGCAGTGGAGCTACTTCACTTCCAAGGGTCGCAACTTTTCCCAGATAACTGGATCCTCTGTGTGAGACCTGGGAGTGCCCAGCAGTGTGGGGATTATCTCTGCGTGGTTTCTGGGTCTGCCGGCTGGGTATTAGGTTGGAATTTACTGGGTAGTTCTCCTTTTGGGGGGATGGGTTATCCTGATTCCCGGGTTCAGAGGCTTCCTAGTGTGTCCGAGAGTTGGAAGGGGCGTCCTGCCCAGGCATCTTCCGTGGTCCCTGTGTAGCTGGGTGAGATTTAGAAGGGGTCATGCCCTTTGTACAGCATCCTGCAACACTTGCCGCCTTGTGACTGTTGACCCCGAAATCAAAATACGCCCGCGCCGGCCGCCACCATGTTGGATCCCCTGTCTTTAATTTTTTACTTTGTTTATGTGGTAAGAAAATCCATTCCATAATACTATCTTCCCATTGCATAATAAGCCCTGTAGGAGAATGTGTTGCTGGTAAAATGACCAAAATACAATCAAGTTGGGGATCAATTCAATCTATGTATGCCTCTTGCAATCTTTGTTCTACCAACATTAATTCCCTTTCTGCCTCAGCATCCCCTTTTAATGTTTGAAACAAATTACTTAACTCATGAGTACTTAAACCAAGGATGGGCCTTAGCCATTTAATATCTCCCATTAATTTTTGAAAATCATTAACAGTTTTCAATTGGTCTCTACAGATTTGTACCTTTTGTGATCTTATTCTCTGTTGACTTATTTTATAACCCAAATAGTTGATTGAATCTCCTCTTTGTATTTTTTCAGGAGCAATTTTTAACCCTCATAGTGATAGAATTCTTTGCATTTCCTTAAATAATTTCTCTAAAATAACTACATAAGAATCAGCCAACAAAATATCATCCATATAATGATAGATAATAGATCGAGGAAATTGCTTACGCATTATTTCTAATGGTTTTTGCACAAAATATTGACACAGTGCTGGACTATTCAACATTCCCTGTGGAAGTACATTCCAATGATACCTCTTGATTGTCCTACTGTTATTAAGAGTACGTACAGAGAAGGCAAACCTTTCCCTATCATTCTTATGCAATGGAATTGAGAAAAAGCAGTCTTTTAAATCAATTACTATTAAAGGCCATGACTTTGGTAATAGAGAAGATAAAGGCATACCAGGCTGCAAAGGACCCATAGGTTGAATTACTCTATTGACAGCTCTTAAATCTGTTACCATTCTCCATTTACCTGATTTCCTTTTTACCACAAACACAGGAGAATTCCATGGACTGGTAGACTCTTCTATATGATGAGCCTCCAGATGTTCTTTTACCAATAGCACAAGAGCCTCCAATTTTTCCTTTGTTATGGGCCACTGCTCTTGCCACACTAGTTTATTTGATAGCCATTTCAAGGGTAGGGCTGTTGGAATTTCAGCAGTGGCCCTAGTATAAATTTTGAAACTAGATACCTGGGGTGTCCTGTGTTTGGACACTAGACATAGCTTGCAGTTGTTGTTGAGTACTCATATCAATACCTTCCTCAAAAGTATCTATAATCTCAATGTCTGGGGTGGCCTGTGTTTGGACACTAGACATAGCTTGCAATTGTTGTTGAGTATGCATATCAATACCTTCCTCAAAAGCACCCATCATTTCATAATTTGTTATTTCTTGCATTGCAGGAATATTAATTTGAGTACCCCATTGTTGTAAGAGATCCCTCCCCCATAAATTTATGGGTACATCAGCCACATAAGGTCTCAACTTCCCTGTTTGCCCTTCTGGTCCCACACATTTAAGCCATCATACACTTTGTTTTGCATGTGATAATTTACCAATTCATATAAAATGTGTAGGAACCTTTTGAACTGGTCAGTTTGGATTCCAAGACTCGTGTGAGAGGACAGTGACATCCACTACTGTGTCAAGGAATCCTTCTATTTGAATACCATTCATTTGTATTTTTAATTTTGGTCTCGTATCACTCACCATTGTTTGCCAATACACGTTTTCCACTATTTTTGACTGCTCCTGTTCTGTCTATTGGAACAACCTTGCCCTTGGTGTAAGGAAACAGCAGTAGTTGGGCAATTTTGTCCTCTGCATCAATTGTCATGTCTTTCCATATGGATGTCATAATTTTAATTTCTTCCCTGAAGTCTTCATCTATAATACCTGGATGAATAAAGAATCCTTGACAAGTTAATCCATTTTTTCCAAATATTAATCCTATTGTCCCTGATGGTAAAGGACCATAGATACCAGTGGTTATCATATAACATTCATCTGTTTTGGATAATGTTTTAGATTGATCTGTGGTCCAATCTAAAACTATAGTACCTTCAGTAGCCTGTAAAAGATCAGCAATAGTTAATTTTGTTCTTCCTGCCTGTTTGTTTCCCTCTGGTTGGATGATGAATGACGGTTCACATTGTTTTGGGGGGCCTGAACCGGTAGGCCCCTCCCCTTGTTTCCCGGCAAGGGGTTACCTCTGACATCCGTTTCAGCTCTACAATCCTGGGACCAGTGTTTACCTTTTCCACAACAAGTACAAAATCCTGGAGACCTTAACCTTCTATTGCCATTAGAAGCCGTTCGTTCCCTTCTACAACCCTGTTCGCCATTAAAAGCTGTTCGTTCCCTTCTATGACCATGTTCTACAGAGTCCAGGCACCTATCATTTTAAGTTCTGGAGGATTCGGCCTTATGATATCTTTGGAAATAACCAAGTTCACCATTTTTAAAGCACTCATTAAGACCCCTAGCAACTGCATGTGCTATGACATTAGTCTGATGCTCTTGAAAACCAATATCAGCTGTTTCTCTTATCCATTCATCTACTGGGGCTCCTCGAGCTTTCAATGGCCTAATTGCCCTTTGACATTCAGCATTTGCATTTTCATATGCCAAGGCATTTATCAAGTCCTGTCTGGCATCAGGGTTATCTACATCTCTCTCCACAGCTGAAGTCAATCTCCCTAAAAAGTCTGAGAAGGTTTCCTGAGGACCGTGTATTATCTTGGTAAATGAAGTAAACCTTTTCCCAGCCTCAGCCACCATATCCCAGGCTCTCAGAGCTGCAACACGACATTGTTCTATCACAACATCTTCAAATTGAGTCTGTAACCGTATGTCAGCATAAGGTCCCTCACCAAGCATTTGGTGGGTTGTGACATTTATTCCCCTTGCCATATTTTGCTGCTCTAATTTTGTGGCTTCATGTCTCCACCATGACAACCATTGTAATTGCTGGCTACCTTCTAGCACAGCTGATATCAGTCCCTTCCAATCTTGGGGAATGATTCTATTTTGTATAGCCCAATTATTTAGCATTTGTTTAACGAATGATGAGTGCATTCCATAAGAGACAATAGACTCCTTAAATCTTTTTAAATCCAAAATGTCTGTTGGACGCCATGTTAATTCTTGATGGAGTTGACCATTATTATTATCAGGCCTAATTTGAAACATAACTGGAAAAGCTGATGGTGATTGTGCTTCTCTGGGGGCGCACTTGGTTCCACATTAGCACCATTACCTACCTGGTTTCCTACTGGCACATGAGGCGGCTTTTCTACTGGTACATGTGGCGGTTGTGGAGACCTAGCTAGAAAAGAACTTGGCATTTTCTCAGTTTCAGTCACCTGCCCTGCTAGAGTTTTCTTAAGCTCCTCAATCTGCATTTCCATAATTTTTAAATGTGTAACAGATGTCTTCTTTATGACAATCCAATAAAATTTAAAAAGTAAACAGCATAAATCATTCGGTCTGATTGAAAAACAATGTAGAGGTCAGCAGTAAACATTGCCATATTGTCAACAACTGGCATCATAGTTTCAAATTCTGAAGTTTTCTCTATAGTTTTGAAAATAAAATTACCCTTAATGCTCCACGTTGGGCACCACCTGAAACCTGCAAATTAATTAATTAATGTAGTTACTAGTAAGTATAAACCGTAATATTAGGCTGGCAGAGTAGCCGGCAGAGTAGCCGGCGGCTTGGCAGAGGAGCAAGCGGCCTGGCCTGAGTGCCTTAACCGGTTGCCTAACTTATCCAGGAGAAAGAGCCCCGGGACCAAAGGTGGCCTACACCACCTATATCCTAAACTCTGTTAATTAATATAAGTTGTTATATTAGGCTGGTAGAATTACCGGCGGCTTGGCAGGAGATTCACCTGGGCTCAAGGGGAGTCTGGGAATCCAACAGCCTGGGACTGCTTGGAACTGAGGGCCTATTAGCCGCTGCAGTCCTTTCCCCAATAATTAAACACACCAAGACCTTTTAATATTTTAACACTTAGCCCTTAGCTGGGAAGACTCTCAATTAGCTACTCTAAGTTAACCCCAAACCACCATGTGCCTATGAGTACCTTCCAGACTTCTCCAGACGTCTCTCTCCTTCTGTGTCTCCCAGTGGAAAGGAAGAGAGTCTCCGTGTGTACAGAATTCCTGCTGTGATCTGAGGAAGTCCTGCCTTCCTATATTCTTTCTGCCCAGCTAATTGGCCATAAGTGACTTTTATTAACCAATCAAGAGAATGCCTCAGAAAGGGCGGTAACCAGATCTCAGCATTGAATTCAATGTATCAGAAACAATATTAGACCTTCCCTCAACAGACCTGTATGAGAAGAACTTCAAGTCCTCAAGAAAGAAATTGAAGAAGACATCAGAATATAGAAAGATCTCCCATGCTCATGGATAGGTAGGATCAACATAATAAAAATGGACATCTTATCAAAAGCAATATACAGATTCAATGCAATTCCTATCAAAATACCAACACAATTCTTTACAGATCTTGAAAGAATAATTCTCAACTTCATATGGAGTACAAAAAACCCAGAATAGCTAAATCAATCCTGTACAACAAAAATATATCTGGAGGTATCACCATCCAAGATTTCAAGCTATACTACAGAGCAATAGTAATTTTAAAAGCAGCATGGTACTTATAGAAACAGACCAGTCGATCAATGGAATCGAATTGAAGATGCAGAAATGAACCCACACACCTACAGTCACTTAATTATTGACAAAGAAGCCAAAACCATACAATGGAAAAAGGACAGCATCTTCAACAAATGGCGCTGCTCTAACTGGATGTCAGCATGTGAAAGAATGCAAATAAACCCATATGTATCACCTTGTACAAAACTTAAGTCCAAGTGGATCAAAGACTTTAACATAAAGTCTGGCACAATACATTAAATCTAATAGAAGAGAAAGTGGGGAAAAGCCCTGAACTCATTGGCACAGATGACCACCTGAATAGAACACCAATAGCTCAGGATCTAAGACCAACAATCAAAAATGGGAGCTCATGAAACTGAAAAGCTTCTGTAAGGTAATGGACACTGTCATTAGAACAAAATGACAACCTACAGATTGGGAAAAGAACTTTACCAACCCCACATCTGACAGAGGGCTATTATCCAAAATGTATAAAGAACTCAAAAAAATAATAAACACCAAGATACCAAATAATTCAATCAAAAAGTGGGGTCCAGAGCTAAACTGAGAATTCACAAAAGAGGAATCTCTAATGGCCGAGAGACACTTGAAGAAATCGTCAACATCCTTAACCATCAGAGAAATGCAACTCAAGATGCCTCTGAGATTACATCTCACACCTGTCAAAATGGCTAAGATCAAAAACTCAAATGGCAGCACATGCTAGTGAGGTTGTGGAGAAAGGGAAACACTCCCACATTGATGGTGGGAGTGCAAACTTGTACAACCTCCATGGAAATCATTCTGTTGATATCTTAGAAAACTTGAAATAGCTCTACCTCAAGACCCAGCCATACCACTCCTGGGTATATATTCAAACTATTCCTCCCCAAACCACAAGGATATCTCCTCAACTATGTTCATTGCAGCTTTATTTGTAATAGCTAGAAACTGGAAACAACCGAGTTGTTCCTCAATCAATGAATGGATTTTAAAAAGCTATGGTACCTTTAACAATGGAATACTACTCAGCCAACAGAAACAAGGAAATCATGAAATTTGCAGCCAAATGGAAGGAACTAGAAAAGAAGGTCCTGAGTGAGCACATGGCATCTATTCACTTACAACTGGATGTTAGCCATATAGTACAGGACAACTATCCTATAACCAACAGACTGAAAGGAACAGGAACATAGACTTTGTTACTTGTTAGTGGGACACTTTGCCCTAGTGGAGCTGCCATGTAGGTCCCCAGTACAAGAGGAAGCTCTTAGTCCTCATATGGCTGCTGAACTGAAGGGGGCTGATATGTAGGGCACCCCACATTGGAGGAGTAGGATAGGTGGGAGAAAGGGAAGAGGGCAGGAGGGTAAACAGGTAGACCCTGGAGGGTGGAGGGAGGGGACTGTGATGGAGATGTAAATTGACATCATAAATAAACATAAAAAAAGAAAAAACAGAGATGAAAATATCAAACATACAAAATAAACATTCAGCACAGTGATTCACATACTTATCTGGGGCTTGGTAATTGGGATGGGCACCAGTGTTCTCCACCCCTATCTTAGCCCAACATTCCTGGTTAGGGAAGTGACACCTCTGCATTCTCATGATGAAAAAGAATAGGAAGTCCAGATGGAAGCATCATGTGACATGGTCTTTACCACTCAAATACATGTGTCATATATTCATTATTCATCAATCTACTCATTCTGATAAAGAGAGTGTTCCTAAAAGGTAGGGGCTGGCATATCTTTCTGTCATGCCAAGTAATAAATAACTCATTTTTAAACTTCTTGTTTTATCCCATTCCTTCTTCAGGCAAGAACATACTAGAACAATTTATTCTATCCTCAACCATGTTCATGTCCGTTTTGGTGATAAGTATCCTCTGTGTTCATGATGAAAATTTTGGCTATATGAAGCCTGAAGATCTAGTTTTATTCTCAACTGGAAAAAAGAACTGGCCTTCATCCAATCCAGCTGTGGCCACAACATAGGAAATTAATAACACTATATTTTATTGTCATAGTCCGCATGCCCTACATTTAAAAGAGTTTAATGATATTTTTGTAAAAATAGTACAGAATGAGGTTTTTTTATAAATGCAATTGCCCATTTCATAAAGCAGTTAGATATTTACAAGCAAATGATATGTAATCTGATAAGTACTTTCCACTTCTTCAAATGGGGAGCACATTTATTTTCACACATATAGGAAAATTATCCAAAAACATTTTGAATCATAAATAAGGAAAATATTGAGGATCAGGTTACAGAAGGAATTTCAAGCCATCCACATTCTCTGTTGTCATCTGTTGGTGAGAATGTGGTCATTACAAAACTCTCAGTTTTTTCAAAGACTATGGCCCAGGTCCTTCAGCAGTGATACATGGACATGCACAGCACCCATTGTATATGAGGTTCTTGTACAATTTTGGTGTAGCAATCCCTATAAAAAACTCTCAGAGGCAAGAGCTCAATGCACATTAACTGCTGAAGTAACTTTGTGGTGACCAAGATGAAAGAGGCGACCATGAAATGCCACAGATAAAGCAATCAAGAGAAATGTTGTCTCTGTGTTAATTTTGGGCAGTTCCAAGGTTTGATCTCTATAAAGAATATTCAATGAGAAAAAAAAAATAAATTATGGAAAATGGTCAACACAAGATCTTAGAATGTGAAATTTTATTGTTGAAGCCACACTGAAATAAGATAAAGCAAGCTGAGTAAAAGAGATGCTTTTTTTTTTTTTCTATTTACAAGTGTTCCTGACCTGAAGTCCATGACAGTGAAGTCATCATTTAAACGCAGGAAGATTAGTAGCACTACAGGGATTCCGCTAAATGCACATAGTACCAAACTGCTCTTTAAATATGTATCTCTTTACCCATGCCCACTTGTATTTCTCAGATCTCATAAGAGAGATTTCTAGTGCAGTGGGTGGTGGGTAATGCAGAAAATCCTGTGGGGTGAAACTTTTGATTTCTGTAGATACATGGTTGTGTTGAATGAATGCGTTTTTGTTTAGGTCTCAAGTATGAATGTGGGGCGCTTTGTGCACCACTGAAAAACAGACTCGTGAAAGCAACATGCAAAACATCCTGATGGAAGAGCATGTGATGTCTTGTCAGCCAGAAGCTGTCAAGTATGGGGAACATACTTTTTGCTGGAAAACATCCTTTGATGGACAGACTCCTTGGAGAGCAGATGGTCTTGGTCAACAGGAAGTACTTCATGTGCAGGGTGTGATGTTGGTCTATTAGAAAACATCCATGTGCATACTTTGAGGAGGTATAAATGGAGGTCCTAAAAATGTGGAGGGTTTTTTTGCTTGGCGTCACTTCTCATGACTTCTCATAGCTGTTTCACTTCAAAAGATTCCAGACAATGCTTTGCCAAAGATTGCTACTGTCAAGCTTTGCCTAATATTGTGGCCCAGGTTGGACTGAGCCAAGATCAGTCCCTGTTTGGGGCTTGAAAGAACAGCTTCTTCTTCAACTGTCCTTGCTGGCACTCCCCAAAACTTCTGCTGGTTTCCTGGTTAGCTGTGTTTCCGATTGCTGGTGATTGCTATGTTCCTGTTGCTGCTTGTACCTGTTCCTGTGTATGCTGATTTGGCTGGACTTCTGATGAATTCCCCAAAGACCTATGACTAAAAAGGTCTACACTCTGTCTCTAATAATATCCTTTCTCTCATACCTCGGGTTGGTGGGTTGGAAGGTGTATAGAGATATTGATATAATAATAAATAACTAGTTTAAAAGTACACCTTCACTCATGACTCATCAGAGTACAGAGAGTGTCAGTATAATGGTCACAAATGGAACATCAATGCCAACTCTCAGAGTGCTCAGGAACCACCTCTGAACAGGGTGTCAGAATGCCTTGAGATATAGAGCCAGGGATGAACTGAGTGAAATGGTATCTTCTGGACATGACAAGATCCTTGTACTCATGAACTCACAGCAATTGTGGTGGTGGTGGCCTGCACAGGAAATTCACAAGATGAAGCCAGTAAACATTCTAGCATGGAGTATGAATGGACTGACAAGTTCCACCCCTAACTGAGGAGCTATGGGCAGCTGATTATCACTGGGGGAGAGATAGTCACTTTTCTTTAAGGGTGTGCCCCCTAGTAGGTTGATCATGATCCAGTCGATGAGTATGTGGACAACATAATTTGGACTAGGTAGGTTATTAAAAACAAAAAAGAGGACATAATTTTGAGTAGGGGTGGGAGGTGGACCTGAGGGGTGTTTAGAGGACCACTGAGTGGTGAATATGACCAAGTGATATTATATGAAATTCTCAAAGAATAATTTTAAAAATTGTATTTAAAAAGATGAGGAAGATTTCTAGTTGTTCAGGAATATTTACCAGAGTATTATAATGCTGTTCACTCTCTTTTTGTGCAAAGGTAATGCTGTACCTATCAGAAGATGTTGATAATAACAATATAAATGCACACATAAATGTATTAGAAGGCTGCAGTCATAGTTAGGGATGCTGTAGACAAAGTCCCTATGTAATCCTTGGACCCTGGTAGATAGTAATGCTGAGGTTATGCCAAAAGAAAAACTAAAGTGTAAGTCCAGTTCTGCTGTGAAGTAAGTGCATGATCTTGGGAAAGTCACATCGTCTCTCTAGGTCTCTGCTTATTTATGTAACAGATGAGGGCTGTGATGGGTCACGTGAAGTATTTCTATTTATAAATGTTCAGGTGCTCACTCCTGGGCAGAGGATGAGCGCTGTGTGAAACAGCTGCTGTCATTCAGTATAGAAGAGGTATTTGATAATTGTCAAAGACTCAGAAATACTCTGTCTAGTCCTAAACTCCTTTGCCTTAGGTTTCCAAATTTCATCAACAAATATAGCAATAACTGTCCACAGATGCACACTGTGTACATAAATATAAACCAGTGTTTATTTGTAAGTGTACTTGGAGCCACTATAAAGATTGTTTAACAACAAAAATTGAGACAATTCATATTTAGTCTTTTTACAATGTAACTCTAATAATACAATAACATATAAATATTGCATGTTCATAAATGGAAATTTTTAAGCAAGTTTCAATGTGCTTAGTAAAGTAAGATGTGAAATGAACATTCACTCATGAAGTTCCATCATTAATATCTCTATTGGCAATTTAATGAAAGATCATTTAGATTTTTTAGATCATGTAAATAAGATCCAAATTTAGTTCACCTTCTCTCCTTCCAACCTAGCTTATCTGTTTTTAGTCTATCTCTTATGTCCAAATGCTCAGGACAAAAAAGACAAACATTCTGGACATTGTCACCATGTTTCTGTGTTTGTGAAGATTTTTCTAGGCTGTGGATGGAATGATAAACTCTTGGGACAAACCAACACTGTCCTGGGCTTCTTTGAGAAAGTTATCTTTCAGATGTGTTATTGCCCTCATGAAATCATTGATTTAATCATTGTCTTAGTCAGTATTCTGCTGCTGTAAAGAGACACCATGACCACAGAAACTCTTACAAAGAAAAGCATTTAATTGGGGCTGGCTCAATTTCAGAGGTTTAGTCTATTATCACCATGGCAGGAAGCATGGGGGCATGCAGGTAGACATGGTGCTAGATAAGGAGCTCAGAGTAATACATGTGGATCTGAAGGCAGCACAAAGAGAGAGACACTGGGCTTGGCTTGAGGTTTTGAAACTCCAAAGCCCACCTCCAGTGACACACTTCCTCCAGCAATACCATATTTCTCCAACAAGGCCACACCTACTAAACCCTTTCAAGTGTAGTGCTACTTCTTAATGACAGAGAACTCAAATATGGCCATTCCTATTCAAACCATCACAATCACCAATGTCAAATGAAGTTTGTATGTCAATAATTGATTTGGAAATTATTTCAAGATTTATTTTGGGTAATAGCAATGCCAAGTGAGCTCAATGATTCAAATGATGTTGAAATGCACAGACATATATACAAACATGTACACATATATGTGCATACATACACACATGTGCAGATATACATAAACACACACACTTAATCATACACACACGTAATCATGCACACACATAGACACTTGTGCATACACACATACACACAGACACAAACAAGTACTTATAAACATACATTTATGCAGACATACATATACACACATGAATATGTCTTGTAAGACTAGTTTCTAGTATGTATTTAGTCTTATAATATACTACTGTCTAGTTTACTTTCTATTGCTCTAAATATCATAACCAAAAGCACCTTGGGACAAAACTTGGAAGCAGATAAGTCGACAGCCTAGCTCTGCCAAGACAAGGTAGGCAAGTCCTTCATAATTCCTGCTCTACAATCAATGTCTGTCAGAGAAACGGGCCAAATGGCTGAAGATTGATGCTGTAATGTATGGAGAGAAAATGGGAACTGTCCAGGCAGCCACTGGTATGTCATTTCTTAGTTTTGGAAGCTGCAGGCCCTGCACTAACTATATAATCATATATATTTATCCCTCTCAGGTCTCTGAGGTGGTTGAAGAATAGATAGCTAGAGTCTCATAGTTGAATTTTGAGTTGTTTAGGAATAAAGAGGGTGTTCTGGATCTAAGAAGGTGTTTTTAAAATTGTGAGGCAAGTTAGTATGAAAGTTGAGTTGGATATAGAACTTTAAACTCATGGAGATGGTTAGATAATAGAATGTTAAAGTCGGGTGCCAAATACATATGGACTGGACATTGTGAATGTATGCTAAGCCATATAACTCTCATAACTGTGGCCTATTTATATCTGTTGTTTTGTATTGTATTTATTGTTATAAGAGAAAGAACCATTTGTTGGACTGAAAGGGGGAGCTGTTGGGGGGAAAAGATATACCTTAAACTAAAAAAAAAAGGGTAGAGGATGGGGGGTTGAGGGGGATGAGGGGGAAGAGGGTGGAAGGGTGGTACTGGAGGGGAGAATAGGGAGGGGATTGTGATTGAGATGTAACTTGAAGAAATAAAAAATAAATTATAAAAAAGAAAGGTCCAGACAGCTATAACATGGTCTCCTGAACAATTTAATTATAAACTACAAATATATTTTATTGGACCCTTGAATACTCACAGAGGCCTATATGCTTACACCCTTCTATTTGTAAGCACAGAGCTTAGATTAGCTAAAGAAAGTCAGGCCAGAATGTTTGGCAATCTTATAAACACTCTAGTTTTGGATAGCCAGTTATGGCTGCCCAATAATTATTGAGTCAGATAAAGGAACACACTTTATAGGATCTAAAATCCAGAGGTGGTCCCAGACTATGGTCATACAATGGGACTTCAATCTAGCATATAACCCAATTGCAGCTGGCAATACAATAAGATTGAATGGACTGCTTAAAACCAAGTCATTATAACTCAAAGATAACCTCTTGAAAAACACTATTGAAATTTCAACTTTTGAGTTAAGTGCTAGACCAAAATCGAGTAAAGTTTCTCCCCCTAGAAGATACTAAATAAAACTTAGAACTAGAACAACTAACAGATATTCTGGATCACATAGAATAATTCCCTTCAAATGTGTTTATAGGGACAGAAGTATGTGAGACTTAAAGAAGACAGAAGTCATGCACCCAAAAACAGGCAATGCAATCTGGACCACAGACAAGAAGGGAAATCTGAACCTTAAAAAATTTACAAAAAAAAAATTGTAAATCCAAAAATAGATGATTTACAAGAACAGTGTGACTAGGACTTAACCCAATATAATGGATTTACACTTTTATAAGGATAGTAATACTCCTAGGATTAACTTATTCAGTACTAGTGCTAACTGGGTATTATCTACTACTGCCCACACAAAGAAGGAGACAGCACATAGCAAGGCACGGCTATGCCTTATAGAAACTAAAAAGAGTAAGAAAGAAAGAGCAAGAAAATAAAAGAACACATGATGGAACAATGCCATGGTATTGATCTGCTGTACCAAAGCTCCCAGGACATCATTCCTGGGACTCCTCTTGTTGAATTTTTTAAGATTAACATAATCTAAAGCATCAAGCTCAGGCTCTTTGACAACACGGTTGTTCCCTTCACCATCATCAATACCATTGAGCTCACCAGAATCAGAGACATCACCACCTTCATCAACATATCTATAGCAACAGGAAGAATGAAAAAGGAACCACCATACCAACAGCTACAATAAGAAATAAACCAAGAGTAAAGTATGATATTGGTGATTTACCCTACTACACTTTGGATAGATTCGTAACAAAATATTGGGACCATGAACATGTCATCCTAAACCTCACATATGCCAGGAATGCATTCCATGCTCAATATGCTCACTGTGAAGCTATTGGGAATACAGTTTGGTATAGTGATTTTGATGAATAGAGAAAAGCTAATGCACATTTTGTACCAATTTTGAGATCCATAGCCAGCAATGACCAAGAGGAAAATGAAAGCACCAATTTTAAGGAAAGAAGCTTATTGAAATGGCATTAAAGACAGACTTGAAATATCACAACAGCACCAGTCATTGACTACTTCCACAGGAGAGAAATATCTCTTAAATCATCTTTCGACCTGAAAATGAAGAACAAGGACGAAATAAGATTTGAGAAGCTATATAGGGAAAACTTCATGTTTGACTATGAAATAGCAGCAAACACAAAATTCCTCTTAACATTCTTCACCCCATACATATGGTCAATGAACTTTTGGCTACCTGTGCAATAAAACTACCAGGATTGCAAATGAAAATGTATACAATTATCCATATTGGGACCAGAATAAGGAGCCAGGTTACTTAACTGAAGAGATGTCAGCATTAACCAAAACAAACTCATGTGAACCCATGTCTTTACAGAACTGTATGTTTGACGCACACAATGATAGAAGAATACCATGGGAGCATTTTCTCTCTTGGAATACAATACTTTCACCATATGGATTCAAATGCCCAAATTCACTTTTTGGATTATATCCAAAACAAAATAGGTCAAATGTAACTGTATTGTGAGTGGCCCAATCTACCCTACTACAGTATGATGGACATATGGAATAGCCATCTGATAAGGAAGGCAGAAGTAATTCACTTCTACCTACTAATGACTGACTGGAATTGTAGCACTGGTGACACAACATTACAGATTACCATTGATCTTGACTGACCCTTCATGTTCCTACTTGACTCTGATCAAGTTAGGATGATGCTCTACTATGATTGACTTAGCTCAGAACCCTACAACTCCAACCCTGTTATCCCCCATTTACTCTACACATTTTTGTTTGAATGTGATTACATTACCTCTTATTTCTGAATGTGTTTTTTAACTTGGTGCAACCAAACCTGGAGTAAATATAAATTCGGAAAAAAAATGCAAATGCCAGAGGGAATCACAATAACACCCCATGATCGACATTGATTTGACCATTTTGCTTAATGATTGTATGTTTTAGTGACTGGGATTTATTTTCCTACATTTATTTGTCATTAGTAATTGGAATATCTATTATATGCTTTCTCTTTTTCCTGTTGTAGCCCAAATTTGCCAATTGTTGTGAAATTGTTAATAATTCCTATATGTGGTTCCCATTGACATTGGATGTGCCTCAAGTACTAAGAAATGTAATGCAATGAGCATAGTAAAAGATGCCTTGTAGACATGTAAACATAGCTTAGCCAGGAACTCTACTACACTCAATGCTGCACTTGATAACCAGAACCGAATGACATCACTCACTCAAGATAAACAGACATACTCCCTGTGATGCCCACTGGACAAAATATAAGCAGAGGCCAAGAGCAATGCTCTCTCTGCTCTGCGCATCTGGAGAGACACCACCTTGATCTGCCCTGAGAATAGAGAGTTTCCCCAGGATCCTGACCCTCACCTAGACTTTTCTTAGACACTTGACCTGACCTTCGGCTAAGATATATCACATAGTTGAGCAGCCTTGAAAGATAGGCTTAGGACTGTAGTTAGGAATTTAGAGTGTGAATTATGTATGATGACCCTCAGCATAATATAACTTGTTATGTAAACAATGAATAACTACCTTCTTGCTCATGACAAACAGTATGCTTCATTTGCATTCAATCAAAGGTCTTAGTTGTCTAAGAAGAACCAAAAATTCTCTGCCTAGTTCCCCACTACAATGGATAACGTGAAGAACACATCTGTTGAGCAAATCACAGCTACCACATTATAACTATGGTTTCAGTAATGGAAACATCACATCCAGTTGGGAGTTATATGTTAGCTCCTGATACTGACTTCCAGGGCCCTGGCTTCCCCGCAGGAAAAAAAGAAGACCATCTTCCACATTCCTAGTCTAGTCTTTGTCTCATGGGTCCCAAAACACTCCATTCCCAGAATCTCCCATGTCCCAAGTTAGCAAGGGCATCAATTTCTGTCTCTGTCACTCAACCCCTTCCCTATTAGTTCAAACTCAGTCAAGCCTTTGATCTTGTAATTTCTTTTCCTTTAATTCCTTGTCCTTGGACAACCAGAAAGAAAAAAAAATCAGTTCAGGTTCAAGTCTCTAAATGAAAACATAGGAACAAATATTTCACTGGATAAGATTTATGGAAGATATACAAGGTGGGAGTATATAGGCTATACTATTGACAAAGGGAGAAACTGGATAAGATTTATGGAAGATATACAAGGTGGGAGTATATAGGCTATACTATTGACAAAGGGAGAAACTGCTTATTTCGTATCAGTTGTCCCAAATGGCTGCTTTTCTCTGTATCTCTCTCTTTTTTAATCCCTTTTAAGATAACTTCAAATGCACTAATACTGTAATTTCACAAAGACTTTCTTTCATGCACTATAAAAATAGGCCATTAAATTTGCATGTCTAAAGGGATGTTTTAGTTATTGCTTTGCTTAAGTACACTTAGTATATCAGCCTATGAAACCACAGGAAAAAGAAGGACAGAGTAAATGATCCACCAGCTTGATTTCTGTGTGTAGATAGAGAGGAAATCATAAATTTCTATTAACAGCATTTTCTTATAATAGCATTTTCTATGTTGCAACCTAACTTGCAAAAGAAACAGCACATTCACCCTTCTCTAAGGGCTTTGTTGGCTTCGCACCAGGACTTTCTGATCAGAGTCTCCCTTGGAAAATTAAAAAAGAAGAAAAAATGCAAAATTCCCATGGCTAACAATGTATCTCATTAATTTAAAACTTTCTTTACTTTCTAAATTTCTGGCAATTTATAAAGATAGATATAAATCTCTTCCTATAAGGCCACTGCCTTTGGTGCCCACATCTCTGAACAGCAGGATGGCAGGCCTCTCTTTGTTTCCAACTTAGGTCCATGAGTAAACAGCAGTAATATGTCTCGTTTGCATTCAATCAAAGAACTTAGTTGTATGAACCGCAAATTCTCTGCCTACTTCTCTCTTAAAATGGATCACTGGAAGACACATCTGTTGAGAAAAATCACAGGAACCAGAATGATGCCTCAGCTGGTAGAGGCATCTGCAGCCAACCTGACAGCCTGAGTTCAATCCATAGTACCTACATCATGGAAGGAGAGAACCTACTCCCACAAACTGGGAGTATACATATACACACATACAACACACACACACACACACACACACACACACACACACACACACACACGCATAAATTTTAAGCTGCATACTTGGTATCTAATTTGTCAGCCTTCAGCCACCACAGCAAGTTTCTGAGCTAATGAGCTAATAGGAAGAAAGGCTGACTGTGGCTCATGCTACTTGGGGTTTCAGTCCACAGGACATATGACAGAACTATGTTGCAGAGAAAATCCCATCACCACCTGATTAGAAAGTCAACGAAAAATAATGAAGGGGCCAGATCTCAAAATCACCTTCAGCAGTAAATTCTCAATGACACAAAGATTGCCCACTAAACCTCTTAAAGGAGCCATTGCTTCCCAATGGCACTATCCCAGGAACTGATTTACCACAGGGACCTTTGGCTGACAGTTTCCAAAATAAAAATTCCATGCCATTAAAATATATGTGTGTGTGTGTGTGTGTGTGTGTGTGTGTGTGTGTGTATTATCTTAAACCACAAAGAACATGTAGGAACTATCCTCACATATATTTCAATTTCTGTTACTTTCTCAGAGAAGGAAAAGTAAGCACTTATTTTGGGTTCTACTGTCCTATTCCCATGCAATTACATAGATTAAAACATTTGTTATGTGAATCAAATGCTTTCATTGTCTCTTGATTTTTAAAATGCACATTGTGATGAAGTGAGCTCTACTTCTGGAATTTTACAAAACACAGCCTCTGCTTTCCACCTGATTTATCAGGAAGCTTGCACCAGGCTTTCCAGAAGAAAGCTTCCTAAGAACAACTAGTACTACGAGATTTAGTTTTGGGAGACACAAACTCTACTTATGCTTGTAAGAGCATTAAGTCTAAAGTCATGGTTCCCGCCTCTCCCACAGCCTTTTCTCAGAACCAAATGAAGATACTGGATTGAAAAGTGTTTGCTTAATTAATCTTTAGATGCTGTTTATTTTAACCAATGTGTTATAGTGTCTAAACAGATCTTATTTATAAAGCACATAAAACTAGCTTCTGCTTTGTTGTAAGGTATTATTCGAAATAGCTTGCACATATTGAATCATTTAATCTTCAAAACAAGCCAGTTAGGAAGCAATGATTATTCAAACTTTATAAATAAGAAAACTGGGGCACAGATCAAGTAAATAGCTTACCCAAACTTTTACAGCTTGCCTGAAGGTTACCCAATGACTGAGCCAATATGAAGAACAATCACACAGGCTAAGGCCTCAAACTAAGTTTGGGAAAATATCAAATGGTGGTTCTGGGATGTTTAACATAGTCAGTCTGTATTTTATATCCATTTATCATTTCTCTGTCATACTTTTTCTCAATTTGAAATCTTGGACAAATATTAGACACTATTATTTTTTCTTCTACTCGACTGAGGTGGTTATGCCCTGAAATTTTATAATGGTATGTCAAGGTAATTTCCATGTTACATATTAAGTTTAGACAACTTATTAGAATACTCGGGAAGGGAAGAAAACAAGAAGTAAGTTGGTGAATTATTTAAAATGTTACATTTATGTTAAATTGATATGTACAAATTTTTTAGATGATACAACAGATGTCACTTTTTTTATAACCAAATGAGAAACTTTGAACAATTTGACAATGGAAATGTCTTTTAGATCATTCAGATCTCATGGTGTGGATGTGACCTTGGCTCAAAAAAATAAAATAAATGAAATTTAAAAAATAAAATAAACAATACCAAGATTCTGAGTACTTTAGAGCTGAGATAAATGTTGGTGAGATCATCAAGTTTCTCAGTGCCAAAGAGGAACATACGAGAGTAACTCTAAGTCATAGTCGAATGTCAGCATCAAAACCAGGAAAAATGAGGTCACTAGACCTGGCTGCTCAAAATGAAAGCATAGCCAGAGCCATGTTGGCTGACCTCATGCAGGGGTATTTGCATGGGTTTAGAGGTACTGTGTGTTAAAGGTATGACTCATATACTAATAGCTCTGAAGCAAATGAGAAATATTGCAACTTGCAGACAGGTTCAATGTAGAAGTATAATAGTTCAAAGAAACAGAAGGAAATAGCCTAGACGCACTGCTAAACTAGTTTAACACTGTCTTAGTTATTTCCAGTGTGAATCTTGTTCTCATCCTTGAATCATATGGATTTCTTTACCTTTGCCTAACAATAATAAAAACAAAACATTTGTATGTGGTGACAAAGGTAAAACATGAAGGCAAGGAACGAGATTGCCATGTATGAACAGGTCTTTTAATGGTTCTCAGGTTAGTTAGTCTCCGTGAGTCATACTTTCCTTCTTTGCTAAAAAAAAAAAAAAAAGGAAAATGGTTGCAATTCACAAATGGGACATCTGTATCAGACTCTTTCCCTCACCAGGACTCAGGACGATCAAAAAAGAGAGGGCAGAAAGATCATAAGATCCAGATGTCAGGGAGGACTAGGATAAAACTGTATCTTCTGGATGCACAAGGACAGCAGCACCTGTGAACGTACAGCAGCTCTGTTTGCCTGCACAAGGTCTGCACAGCATGCAACCAGTCCCCCTTCCAGCACAAAGGTGGGAGGAGATGACAAGCCCCGCCTCTAACTGAGGAAATATGGCAGATGATGGCTTCTAGGTGACAGAGTCTGTTTTTTTTTTTTTTTTTTAGTTATGTGGCCTCTGGTAGGTTATCCACAATCTAGAAGATGGCAGCAAAATTTGGATATGAGTTACAAAAAAGAGAAAAAACAGATGAGATGCAAGGGGTGTTATCTGGAAGAAATTAACAAGAGAAGCAGGTGCAAATATGACCAAAAATACATTATATGCATGTGCAAAATTCTCAAAGGACCAATAAAAATGTATTTTATTTGTACCAATAAGTTATCACACATTAAATTTCTGCCATCAAATGTGACCAAAAAAGTTGGGTTTTAGACTCCAAAAAAGATTTTTAAAAATATACAAAATTCAAGCTGGAGAGATGGCTCAGTGGTTAAGTGCAATTACTGCTCCTTCAGGGGACCTGCGTTTGGTTCCTCACATACAGATCATAACTGTCTATTACTTCAATTCCAGCGGACACTCTCTTCTGGCTTCCACAGACACTCCATGCTGGTGGTACACATATATGCATGCAGTCAAACATTCAAACACATAAATTTTATTTTCAAAATTAAATGTCAAGAAAGGACCAAAAATCACAGTCATTTTAATTCATGTCTTATGAAAGTAAAGAACTAACACTGAAAATATCACAGGCCAAACACCTTCATAAAATGTTTGGAAGACAGGCTCCTGCTCACTGTGCCCTAACTGCAATGTGGCAGCTATGTTCTGAAGTCAGGGTAAACATGCCTGGAAGGGCAGCCCCACAGTGACCAGCAGTGTCTAGAACCAAGCAGAAGAGCGACGGTCTCATGTGCAGATGCTTCTACCCTGTGGAATCCCACAGTTTCAAAACTCCTCTCCTGCTTCCTCCATGCTTGGTGGTCCTCAGCTCACTAGAGAAGAAAGAATGGCTGTCAGCCACCTCTCAGCTCTGGTCCAGGACTTAGTGACCTTCAAAGATGTGTCTGTGCTCTTTACCCACAAGAAGTAGGGGCAGCTGAGCTCTGCCCAGAGGGCCTTGCATCATGATGTGATGCTACAGAATTACAGCAACCTGGTCTCACTAGGACTATTAGGATCTAATCCAGATATGTTTTGGACATGGAAAAAGCAGAAGAATACAAGTTAGAAGATGCTCCAGAGGGCTTTGTTCTTGAAAGGAACAATTTTTTTCACCTATGATTTGTATTATTTTCCTGTCTTCATCAGATACTGGTGGCTTCCACTATTTTTATAAATCCACCTGGACTTGCCCCTAGTCTTTGCAGGTTTTGCTGCTGGGTCACATGTGCATCAGTGGCAAAGAGGAGAAAGGCTATGTATACATTCAGTGTTCTGACCTGTGAACATGTGAAGGATTAGTAGCCTAATGTTCCCTGAAAGAAGCGAGCCTGAGATGACCATAAGTTCCTATGCACAGTCTTGGCTGGGCTCCCAGAGTGAGCTAGAGACACACAACCCTTACATGGAGTCACTCCCCACTCCAACGGGCACTGGCAAGGAACAAGGCCAACACAACTATCAGATCAATGCCATTGGACCTGGATAGGGAACTAGCCTTAGATGACCACCAACCCAGCACTGTACAGGCCCTAGGGGATGGGAGGAGACTATGTCTGAGATGACAACTACCGGGTTCCATAATGCACCAGCAGTGCATAATACTCCTGAGAAAACCCCAGACACCCAGAGACCCTGTGTGCCACTAAGAGGAGCGAGTAAGTGGTGGAGAAATGGAAAAGAAAGAAAATAGAAGGATGTGGACACAATGAAGAGAGGCAGAACTGGAAACTCAAAGGTAGTGAGGAACAGCCTGATGTGAGTAGTTGGTGATGCCAACTGGGACCATGGTGGGGTCCTGGCTATGATGCTATGCAGGCTACATCTGGGTCCTTGGACCTGCAGAAGCAAGGGTCTGTTACTACCAAAGGCCAGGCTCCTGGTCTAGGCTGCTTCCTGGAGAAATACTGATGTCTGAGAGTTGTTGAGCATAATGTGAAATTCACAAAGAACCAATAAAATATTAAGAAAAAAAGAAAAGAAGGAAGGAAGGAAGGAAAGAAGGAAAGAAAGAAAGAAAGAAAGAAAGAAAGAAAGAAAGAAAGAAAGAAAGAAAGAAGGAAGGAAGGAAAGAAGAAAGGAAGGAAGGAAAAAGGTTTCAAGCAGTAGGAATTACCCGGTCAGATAGAGCAGAATGGGGAAAACAAAATGTAAGTGAACAAGAGATGGCATTAGCAAACTGTGACCCATTTGAATGTTCATTTTAATTATCAGGGTAATTATGTGAAAATCTAACCTAAGAGATTATAGTGTTCGGATTCTGGAACAAGCTCAAGATAATCTGAAACATGAAAGGGCTACATCCTCAGAGATATACAGCTCACACTCTAGGAAAAAAATTAAATTTTGTTTTTTTAATTGGGTTTGCATGGGCCAATTAAATGTCCTAGGCCCCTGAGAGGTTTTATATGCAAGTATTCAAGTTACATTTACCCTGGGGGTCCACAGAATACAAGGATTAAAGGCGAACCAGAAGTGATAAAGAATCAGGCTGCAATGCTTTCATTGGAATAAAAAACAAACACACAAACAAAAACCAATAGTGTTTAGTATACTTTAAGATACAATGAAAAATTTAAGATATAAATGCAAAATTAAAAACTATAAAAAATTATCATGAACTTCAAAATACTGGCCTCTTGAGAAATGAAAGACAACATAACTATATAAAAAAGAAAAACAAATACTTCTAAAAAGTCCCAACCAGTGCTTATCAGAATTCTAATATAGGAATTTAGGGAAAACACAAACACTGAGATGATAGCAAGCAACTGGTGGAGAAATACTGTGAATCAAAAGAATATTCTGGAGCTGAGAAGATGACTCAATTGTGTGTTAAAGTTTATTGTATAAGCATGAATATCTGAATTCAAATCCCAGCACTCATGTGAAAATCAGGAAGAATACTTATAATCCAAGAACCTGGGAGGAGGAAATAAGAGGCTCTCTGCGGCTTACTGACTAGGTAGTTCATTGTTGAGGTCTGGGTTCTGTGAGAGACACTGTCTCAAAAGTTAAAGTGAAGAGTGATCGAGGAAGGCATCTCAGTGTCAACTTGGCAGCTAAACACATAAAAGAATGTGTATGTGCACCCACACCTGTGTGCCCCTCCCAAGACACACACAGTGGAAATGCTATTTACCTTTTAAGTTGATTTTCATATGATCTCTTTGCAAAATAGATTGTCCTTTTGCACATCTATTACAATATTCATATAAATTTTGGTAAATTTACATTATAATAAGAAAGATTATTTATAAGTACACTCTCCAGAGAAGCAGGAGGGGTGATTTTTAGGCCTTCATTTTCTCTTTCCTAGTCTCATCCCCAGCTCTAGAGCAGATTATGTACTATGACCTCCCCTTCCTCTCAAATGCAGATCTTCTCCTACAGGTTCCCTCACCACTCATCCCTTTGTCTCAGCCACCAGTTTCCATGGGAGCATGCCAGACACAACAGCCAGGGAAACAAAAAGGCAGGCTTTAGATTTTAATTCTCCCTCTACTCCTCCAAATCCAATCATCTAGTTACATCCCCAGCTCTGTAGCAGACTATTATCTGTAGCCTCTCCCCCCCCCCGTCCCAAATCCAAGGGGACTAAGAAGATCCTGGTGGCACACCATACTTTCCTCCTTCCTCTAAACCTCCTCAGCACCTCCCTTTCTATTTCATCTTTAACCCTGAAGCATCAGTATCCAATACCAAGACATACATTCTAACAAGAGCCCCCAATGTCTACACATGACAGGATCTCAGAAGCCACCACACTCTCCTAAGGACCAGAATGTGCAGCAGAAAGTAAGGAACAAAACACCCACCCAACAAAGACAAGACCAGAGATTAGCAACTAGAATTACAATCCCAACCCCACATACCTAAACATCAGCATAAAAGCACAAACAATAACAGTCAGGAAAATATGTCCCTGCCAGAGGCCAGATCTTCTACCATAGTATCTACTAAATGCAATATAGCTGGAGCACAAGAAAAGGACCTCAACACAGCCTTTGTCAAGGTCTCAGAGGTTCTAAGGAGGAAATAAATAATTCCTTAAATTTACCAAAACAGAAACAGTGAGAAGAAATAAAGAAAAATTGTTCAAGATTTGTATGTGGAAGTGGAATCAATAGAGAAAACTATAAATGAAAAATTAAGAACTTGAACAAGAAATTCAAAGGCAAGACTCACCAACAGAATATAAGAGATGAAAAAGAGAATGTCAAACATTAAAGACAAGATAGAAGAAGCATATACCTTGGGCAAAAAAAGTGTTAAGCCTAAAATATCCAAGCACAAAATGTCCAAGAAACTACTATGAAATGACCAAATCATTGAATAATGGGAACAGAGGAAGGAGAAGAAACCCAGGTCAAAGGAACAAAAAATATTTTCAATAAATCATAGAAGAATATTTCACCAATGTAAGGTAAGAGGTGTCTATCAAAGTACAAAAAGTATACAGAACAAAGAAAGAGAACCAGAAAAGAAATTTCCCATGTCACATAATAATCAAAACACTAAATATACAGGACAAAGAACATTTATTAAAAGCTGCAAAGGAAAAGACCAAATGATATATGAAAGCAGACCTATTATTAAAAATCTAAATTTTCAATGGAGACTTTAAAAAGTAGACTGTAATGGGCAGATATTCTATGAACTCTAAGAGACTGCAGACACCAGACCAAACTATTATAGCCATCAAAACTTTTAATGGGTACAATAAATGGAGAAAGAATAACATTCCTTGATAAAAAAATTAATTTAATTGAATCTATCCACAAATACAGCCCTACAGAAGACTCTAGAAGGAAAACTTAACCTGAAGAGGATAACTACACCCCAGAAAACACAAAGAATAAATAATATCAGATCACAAAATCAAAAGAAGGGGGAAGGAAAAACCCACACCAAAATAATGGGAATCAACAAACACTACTCATTGATAAATCTCAACATCAATAGTTTCAGTTCCACAAAAAGACAGAATAACAGAATTATTGTATTAAAGTATCCACCTTCTCCTGAATCCAAGAAAAACACATGAATATAAAATATAAATATGGCCGGGCGGTGGTGGCGCACGCCTTTAATCCCAGCACTTGGGAGGCAGAGGCAGGCGGATCTTTGTAAGTTCGAGGCCAGCCTGGTCTACAAAGCGAGTCCAGGACAGCCAGAGCTGTTAAACAGAGAAACCCTGTCTCGAAAAACCAAAAAAATAAAAAAATAAAAAAAAATAAAATAAAATATAAATATGACTACAGGGTAAAAGAATGAAAGAAGATATGGCAAGCAAATGGACCCAGGAAACAAGTTGCTGTATCCATTTTTTAATGTTTATTTCTCACTTTAAGTTACATCTCCATCACTGTCCCCTCCCTCCACCACTCCCAGCCCCACCCTCCCATTCTCTCCCTCTTTCCCAGAACTCATAATTCTTTTTTTAATAATTAGGCCACAAATATGAAAATTATAAGCAATAATGTACATTCCCAATGTACAGTCCATACATATTTGAAAACTGATATTAATATTCTATTATCTATCTCCATGTGTTTAAAGTTCTATGCCTAACTCAGCTTCCATCCTAACTTGCATTACAAACTTAAAAAACATCTTCTCAGAACTAGAACATCCTTTTAGTTCCTAAACAATTTAAAATTTAACTATAAGACTATAACTATCTAGTCTTCAAACACATCAGAGACCTGAGAAGGATAAATATATCTGATTATACAGGAAGTACAGACCAGCAGCTTCCAAAACACAGAAATGACAGACAACTGGCTGCCTGGACAGTCTCTAATTTCTCTCCATACAGCATGTCTTCAGCCTCTTGGCCCAGTATCTCTAACAGACATTAATTGCAATGCAAGAATTATGAAGGACTTTCCTACCCTGTCTTGGCAGAGCTACACTGTCAACTTACCTGCTTCCAAGTTTTGTCCTTTTTGGACATCATTCTGTCTACAGTTGAAGAAAGGGATTGTTCTTGCCCAGGGACAAACTTGCCACTAATGTAACCATGTCCAAATGGAGATTCTTCGATGTTCATCCTATACTTGGAGTAGAAAAGGGGGTACTGTCAGGACCTGACATGTCTCGATATTTAAAAGTCTTAAGAAAAGCTACTCAGAAATCAAGCTGCTAAGAGACAAGCAATATTTGCTTATCTAAATATAAGAGATAGATAGGGCATCTTCAAAAACCTCAAGAGATCTGAAGAATATGGCATTCAAAGATGTTTTCTTAACTTAAGATTTTGTGATATCGAGACATGTCAGCTCCTGACAGCACCCCCTATATTACTCCAAGTAGAAAATGAGCATCGAAGAATCTCCAGTGGGAGATGATTAAATTGGTGGTAAGCCATTCTCTTGGCAAGAAAAACCACTTGCTTCAACTGTAGACAGACTTCTGTCCAAAAAGGACAAAACTTGGAAGCAGGTAAGTCGACAGCCTAGCTCTGCCAAGACAGGGTAGGTAAGTCCTTCATAATTCCTGCTCTACAACCAATGTCTGTCAGAGAAATGGGGCCAAATGGCTGAAGATTGATGCTGTAATATATGGAGAGAAAATGGGAACTGTCCAGGCAGCCACTGGTATGTCATTTTTTAGTTTTGGAAGCTGCAGGCCCTGCACTTCCTATATAATCAGATATATTTATCCCTCTCAGGTCTCTGAGGTGGTTGAAGAATAGATACCTAGAGTCTCATAGTTAAATTTTGAGTTGTTTAGGAATCAAGAGGGCGTCTGGATCTAAGAAGATATTTTTAAAATTATGAGGCAAGTTAGTATGAAGGCTGAGTTAGATATAGAACTTTAAACTCATGGAGATGGTTAGATAGTAGAATGTTAAAGTCAGGTGCCAAATACATATGGACTGGACATTGGGAATGTATGCTAAGCCATATAACTCTTATAATCGTGGCCTATTTATTTCTGTTGTTTTGTATTGTATTTATAGTTATAAGAAAAAGAACCATTATTTGGACTGAAAGGGAGAGCTGTTGGGGGGAAAAATAAATACCTTAAACTAAAAAAAAAAAAAAAAAAAAAGAAGGGAAGAGGATGGTGGGGCTGAGGGGGAGGAGGGTGGAAGGGTGGGACTGGAGGGGGGAGTAGGGAGGGGATTGTGATTGAGATGTAACTTGAAGAAATAAAAAATAAATTATAAAAAAAAAGAAAACTTCTTTGAATGCCAAATTCTACAGCTCTCTTGAGTTTTTTGAAGACCACTTATCTATCTCTGTATATTTGGATATTTTTGTTGTTTGGCATTAAAAAGGCAGTGAAGAAGTTTAAAAAGTTGTAAGTAAATTAAGCGTTACTACAGTTCAACCTGGTTTTCTAAGCATCTATTAGCACAGTCACTAAGGACAACAATGAATATATAAATACCTCAGGAAACTGAAATGTTTTTGCAGGGCAAAGGACACCATCATTCATACAAAGCAGCAGACTATGGAATGCGAAAAGACTTTTACCAACTACACATCCAATAGAGGGCTGATATTTAATATATATTATGTTAATATATATATAATATATAAACTGGACAGCAAGAAAACAAATAATGCAATTTAGAAATGAGGTAAAGTTCTCAAAAGAGGAAATTCAAATGGGTGAGAAATACATAAAGAAACGTTCATATCTTTCATTATCAGTTTATCAATACAAAACAACTTTCAGATTTTACCTTAGATTAGTCAGAGTAGCCATGAAATAAAAAACTAATAACAACGTAAGGATGTGTAGTAAGAGGAACATTCATCCATCACTGATAGGAGTGCAAACTTGTACAAACAACATGGAAAATAATGTGACAATTCATCAGAAAAATGGAAACCTATCTACCTCAAGGTCCAGCTATACTGCACTTGGGCATTTACCCAAAAGATGCTTCATCCTACTACAGAGACACTTGCTCAACCATACTCATTTCTGTCTATAGCTAGAAATTGGAAATAACATAAATGTCCATCAGTGGATGATTAGATAAATAAAATATGGTACATTTACAAAATGGAATATTACTCAGCCACTGTTTTAAAAAATGAAATCATTAAATTTACAGGTAAATAGATGGAACTAGGAAAAAAAAATTCACCCAAGTGAGGTAACTCAAGTCAGAAATACAAATATGGTATGTATTCACTTATATGTGGATGTTAGCTGTTAAGTCAGTGATAGCCAAACCCATAGAATGACAGAGATTAGGGAGAGATTAGGGACTAGGAAAAGAGATGAATCTTCCCAGGAAGGGGAAATAGAATACATAGTAGATAGTTATGGATGAACAGAGGTGGGGAGATACAACACTGAAATATGAAAAAAAAAACAGGGTTGTATGTAACAGGGGCCAAGGAAGGAGTGCTAAAAGGAACAGCTAAGCCACTTTCAGACACTCATGGAAGCCACTGAATCCGGGAATCGGAAACCACTCACCAGGAGAGACACGCTGGGTAAGATCACTCTAATACCCAGCAGGCAGATTCGGACCCCACACAGGGATACTCTCCAGCCAGCTGTGCTTACCCCAGGTCCCGCACAGGCAATCTGGCTATCTGGCAAAGGGTTGCAGACCGGTTGAAGTGTGCATGGCTTGGCTGCAGAGTGCACATCTGGTGGCAGATTAAGATCCACTGTGTTGTACTGGAATTTGGTCGACCTTGACACCACTTGCCAGTTTCCAGAGACCGCTCCATTTATACATACACGGGGCTGTGGGAGCAGCAAGGCTACAGGGGGTGAAGGCAGATTTAACCACCACAGGATCCAACCCTGGGTACAACATCCAAAGAAAATGAGAAAGCTAAAAAATCTCTTACCCACAACATCCAAGAAATCAAGGACTCAAAGAAGAGATGGAACCTAAGAATTATAGGCATAGAGGAAAGAGAAGACTCCCGACTCCAAGGTCCAGGAAATATCTTCAACAAAATCATAGAAGAAAACTTCCCAAACCTAAAAAAAGAGATGCCAATAAAAATCCAAGAGGGTTACAGAACATCAAACAGATTAGATCAGAAAAGAAATTCGTCTCGCCATATAATAATTGAAACTCCAAATATAAAGAACAAAAAAAGAATATTAAAAGCTGTAAGACAAAAAGCCAAGTCACATACAATGGCAGACCCATCAGAATTACATCTGATTTCTTCTCAGAAACTTTAAAAGCTAGAAGGGCCTGGACAGATGTCCTACAAGCCCTGAGAGAACATAGGTATCCAGCCAGATTACTATACCCAGCAAAACTCTCTATCAACATAGATGGAGAAAACAAGATATTCCATGACAAAATCAAACTTAAACAATATAAAAACCCAGCCATACAGAAGATCCTAGAAGGAAAAATCCAACCCAGAGAAGATAACTAAACCCAAGAAAACAGAGGAAATACAAATCTCCACAGCAACTAAACAAAAAAAAAAAAAAAAAAAAAAAAAAAAAAGCACAAGACGACCACCTATACCAAAATAATGGGAAATAACAACCCCTGGTCACTAATATCTATCAACATCAATGGACTCAACTCGCCAATAAAAAGACAGATTTACAAATTGGATCCGTAAACAAGACCCATCTTTTTGCTGCATACAAGAAACACATCTCACTATTGAAGATAGACACTATCTCAGAGTAAAGGGCTGGGAAAAGGTTTTCCAAGCAAACGGACCGAGAAAACAAGCTGGAGCAGCCATCCTAATATCGAACAAAATAGACTTCTAACTGAAGTTAATTTAAAAAAGATAGAGAAGGGCATTACATACTCGTTAAAGGAAATATTCATCAAGAGGACATCTCAATATTGAACATCTATGCCCCAAATACAAAGGCACCTACATTTATAATAGAAACGCTTCTAAAACTTAAATTGCATATCGATCCCAACACTTTAGTAGTGGGAGACTTCAACACCCCACTCACAACAATGGACAGATCATCAACACAGAAGCCAAACAGAGAGATAATTAGTCTAACAGAGATCATGAACCAAATGGACCTAACAGATCTCTACAGAACGTTTCACCCAAACACAAAAAAAATACACCTTCTTCTCAGCACCGCAAGGAACCTTCTCCAAAATTGACCATATAGTGGGACACAAAGATAGCCTCAACAGATACAAGAAAATTGAAATAACCCCTTGTATCTTATCAGACCACCATGGAATAAAGCTGGACTTCAACAGCAAAAGAATCAACAGAAAGCCTACACACACATGGAAATTGAACAACTCTTTACTGGAGGACTACTGGGTCAGGGAAGAAATAAAGAAGGAAATAAAAGACTTCTTAAAATCCAACGAAAATGAAGACAAAACATACTCAAACCTATGGGACACAATGAAAGCTATGCTACAAGGAAAGTTCATAGCACTAAGTGCTTTCAAAAAGAAAATTGTGACAGCTCATATTAGCAAATTAACATCTAAACTGGGTAAATTGGAAAAAAAAAAAGAAGCAAACACTCCAAAGAGGAGCAGAAGGTAGGAGATCATCAAACTTAGGGCTGAAATCAACAACTTAGAAACAAAAAGAACTATACAAAGAATCAATGAAACCAAGAGTTGGTTCTTCGAGAAAATCAACAAAATACACAGACCCTCAGCCAAATTAACTAAAAGGCAGAGGGAAAAAATCCAAATCAACAAAATCAGAAATGAAAGGGAGAAATAACAACAGACATTGAGGAAATCCAGATAATATTTGGATCCTACTTTAAAAATCTATACTCCAACAAATTAAAAAACTTAAGCGAAATGGAAAATTTTCTTGATAGATTCCACCGACCAAAACTAAATCAAGATCAGATTATAGATTAAACAGCCCTATAGGAAAGAAATAAAAAGAGTCATTAAAAATCTCCCAACCAAAAAAAGCCCAGGGCCAGATGGCTTTAGCACAGAATTCTACCGGACCTTTAAAGAGGAGCTAACACCAATACTTTTCAAACTCTTTCACAAAATAGAATCTGAAAGAACATTGCCAAACTCATTCTATGAGGCCACAGTCACCCTGATTCCTAAATCACACAAAGACCCAACAAAGAAAGAGAACTTCAGACCAATCTCCCTCATGAACATAGATGCAAAAATATTTAATACAATACTAGCAAACCGAATTCAAGAACACATCAAAAGTATCATACACCATGATCAAGTAGGCTTCATCACAGGAATGCAGGGATGGTGCAACTTATGAAATTCTATCAACATAATTCACCATATAAACAAGATGAAAGAAAAGAACCACATGATATTCTCACTAGATGCAGAAAAACCATTTTGTCAAAATACAACACCCCTTCATGATAAAAGTTCTGGAGAGAACGGGCATACAAGGACCTTACCTAGAAATAATAAAGGCAATATACAGCAAGCCAGTGTCCAACATCAAATTAAATGGAGAGAAACTTGAAGTATTTCCTCTAAACTCAGGGACAAGAAAAGGATGTTCCCTTTCCCCATATCTCTTCAATATAGTACTTGAAGTTCTTGCTAGAGCAATAAGACAAATAAAGGAAATCAAGGGGATATATATTGGAAACAAAGAAGTCAAATTATCCCTATTTGCAGATGATATGATAGTATACATAAGTGACCCCAAACTTTCCACCAGAGAACTCTTACAGCTGATAAACACCTTCATCAAAGTGGCTGGATACAAAATTAATTCAAAAAAATCAGAAGCCCTTCTTTTTTTTAATAATTTACTTTTTATTTCTTCAAGATAAATCTCAATCACGATCCCCTCCCTACTCCCCCCTCCAGTCCCACCCTT
>CAJQZJ010032225.1:962156-1016361 GCA_907164525.1 Lophiomys imhausi
CCCCCTCACCCCCCCCCATCCTCTTCCCTTCTTTTTTTTTTTTTTTTAGTTTAAGGTATTTCTTTTTTCCCCCCAACAGCTCTCCCTTTCAGTCCAAAAATATGGTTCTTTTTCTTATAACTATAAAGACAATACAAAACAACAGAAATGAATAGGCCACAATTATAAGAGTTATATGGCTTAGCATACATTCCCAATGTCCAGTCCATGTGTATTTACACCTGACTTTAACATTCTACTATCTAACCACCTCCATGAATTTAAAGTTCTTTATCTGACTCAGTTTTCATACTAACTTGCATCACAATTTGAAAAACATCTTTTTAGATCCAGAACACCCTCTTGATTCCTAAACAACTCAAAATTTAACTATGAGACTCTAGCTATCTATTCTTCAACCACCTCAGACACCTGAGAGGGATAAATATATCTGATTATATAGGAAGTGCAGGGCCTGCAGTTTCCAAAACTAAGAAATGACATACCAGTGGCTGCCTGGACAGTTCCCATTTTCTCTTCATATATTACTGCAGCAATCTTCAGCCATTTGGCCCCATTTCTCTGACAGACATTGATTGTAGAGCAGGAATTATGAAGGACTTACCTACCCTGTCTTGGCAGAGCTAGGCTGTCGACTTACCAGCATCCACGTTTTGTCCTTTTTGGACAGAAGTCTGTCTACAGTTGAAGCAAGGGGTTTTTCTTGCCAAGAGAACGGCTTACCACCAATTCAATCATCTCCCACTGGAGATTCTTCGATGCTCATCTTCTACTTGGAGTAGAATAGGGGGTGTTGTCAGGAGCTGACATGTCTCGATATCAAAAAATCTTAAGTTAAGAAAACATCTTTGAATGCCATATTCTTCAGATCTCTTGAGGTTTTTGAAGATGCCCTATCTATCTCTAATATTTAGATAAGCAAATATTGCTTGTTTCTTAGCAACTTGATTTCTGAGTAGCTTAGAAAATAACTGTGATAGACTGTCATAGTAACTAACAAAATGACATGTTTTCATGACTATTAGTTTCCGTTTCTTAATTATCCTAAACAGTTTATGTCGGTTGGTAGCAAGAAGTCAAGACTTGACATTTCATTTTTAAGTATTACTATGAACAAGAACTTTAAGAAGCGTTACCCTTAATTTTGTATCAATATACAAAGATCAATACCACTGTGGCCAAATATAATCTTAATATTGTATCAATATACAAAGATCAATACCGATGTAGCCCAATACAATCTTAATTTTACATCAATATACAAGGGTAAATTTCTTATTTGGGCCCCAAACAGGTTTACTATGTCCCAAATCAGCAGGAAGTCATTTTAAGAGAACAACGTCCCATCCCCAGAAGGTGGGGAGGGTGTTCCCCCCACGTTGGTTATTTGATACATAATAGAAAATTTATTTAGGGGAAAAGACTACAAGCTGTTAAATGGTCTTGTTAAATGGGTTTTGGAGGTTAGACCCAGGGACTTCTCTCTTTTTCTTTTCTGTATCCTTCTTTCTCTCCTATACAGGAGTGAACAGACATGAGAAAAATGGGACATAGACATAGTATAGGAAAGATCAAGAAAAAAGGACAGATTATTGAATATGGCCTTATACTTTTGTATACTGATACAAAATTAATATTATATTTGGTTAAATTGGTATTGATCATTGTATATTAATGCAAAATTAAGATTGTATAGGGCTACATTGGTATTGATCTTTGTATATTGATACAAAATTAAGATTATATTTGGCCACAGAAGCCCTTCTTTATACAACAAACAAATGGGCTGAGAAAGAAATAAGAGAAACAACCCCCTTCACAATAGCCACAAACATTATAAAATACCTGGGGGTAACTCTAACCAAGCAAGTAAAGGACCTGTACAACAAGAACTTCAAGCTCTTGAAGAAAGAAATGGAAGAGGCCCTTAGAAGATGGAAAGATCTCCCATGCTCATGGATAGGTAGGATCAACATAATAAAAATGGCTATCCTACCAAAAGCAATATATAGATTCAATGCAATTCCTATCAAAATACCAACACAATTCTTTATAGACATGGAAAGAGTTATTCTCAATTTCATATGCAACAACAAAAAGCCCAGAATAGCTAAATCAATCCTGTACAATAAAAAAAAACATCTGGAGGTATCACCATCCCAGATTTCAAGCTGTACTACAGAGCAATAGTAGTAAAAACAGCATGGTATTGGTATAGAAACAGACTAGTAGATCAATGGAATTGAAGACCCAGAAATAGACCCACACACTTAAGGCCACCTAATTTTTCACAAAGAAGCCAAAATGGCACAATGGAAGGACAGCATCTTCAACAAATGGTGCTGGTCCAATTGGATATCCATCTGTAAAAGATTGAAATTAGATCCATACTTATCACCTTGTTCAAAACTTAAGTCGAAGTGGATCAAAGACCTTAACATAAGGCCGGTCATACTAAATCTACTAGAAGAAAAAGTGGGAAAAACCCTCGAACTCATTGGCACAGGTGACAACTTCCTGAACAGAACACCAACAGCTCAGGACCTAAGACCAACAATCAATAAATGGGACCTCATGAAACTGAAAAGCTTCTGTAAGGCAAAGGATACTGTCATTCAAACAAAACAAAATCCCTACAGACTGGGAGAAAATCTTCACCAACCCCACATCTGACAGAGGTCTAATATCCAAAATCTACAAAAACTCAAGATATTAAATGCCAAGAAACTAAATAATCCAATCAAAAAATGAGGGACATGACTAAATAGAGAATAAACAAAGGAGGAATTCCTATGGCTGAGAGACACTTGAAGAAATGCTCAACATCCTTAATCATCAGAGAAATGCAACTCAAGACGACTCTGAGATTCCATCTCACACTTGTCAGAATGGCTAAGATCAAAAGCTCAAATGACAGCACATGCTGGTGAGGGTGTGGAGAAAAGGGAATCCTCTTCTATTGCTGGTGGGAGTGCAGACTTGTGCAACCACCATAGAGGTCAATCTGGCGATATCTTGAAAAACTTGGAATAGCTCTGCCTCGGGACCCAGCCACACCACTTCTGGGTATACACCCAGATGACTCTTCACCGAATCAAAAAGAAGTTTCCTCATCTATGTTTATAGCAGCCTTATTTGTAATAGCTAGAAACTGGAAACAACCCAGATGTCCCTCAACCGAAGAATGGGTTAAAAAACTGTGGTACATCTACACAATGTAATATTATTCAGCTCTCAGGAACAATGAAATTATGCAATTTGCAGACAAATGGATGGAACTAGAGAAGCTCATCCTGAGTGAGCTAACCCAGACTCAGAAGGATGCAAATGGCATCTATATTCACTTAGTAGGATTTTAGCTATATAGTAGAGGAAATCGATACTATGACCAACACACCAAAGGAAACATGGACATAGACTTTTTATTTTTTATTTTTTTATTTTTTATTCTTTTTTATCTGTTTGTCTGCTTATTTGTTTGCTTGTTTTTTAGGTCTCTCTCCCTGGCAATGAGACACTTTTCACTGGTGGTACTGCCTCATAGACCCCCAGTGTATGAGGAGGCTCTTGGCCCTCATATGGCTTCTGAACTGGGGTGAGGGACTGTTATATAGGGACACTCCACTCCAGAGGAGTGGGATGGAAGGTTAGGTGGTAAAGAAAAAAAATGAAATGTGAAGTTTCGGCCTTTTTCTACTTATTGTCATAAACTGTTTAGGATAATTAAGAAATGCAAACTAATAGTCATGCAAGCCTGTCATTTTGTTAGGTACTATGACAGTCTATTATAGTTATTTTCTAAGCTAATCAGAAATCAAGTTGCTAAGAAACAAGCAACATTTGCTTATCCTAATATAAGAAGTAGATACGGCCTCTTCAAAAACCTCAAGAGATCTGCAGAATATGGCATCCAAAAATGTTTTCTTAACTTTAGATTTTTTTGATATTGAGACATGTCAACTCCTGACTGCATCCCCTATTCTACTCCAAGTAGAAGATGAGCATTGAAGAATCTCCAGTGGGAGATGATTGCATTAGTGGCAAGCCTATCTCTTGGCAAAAGAACCCCCTTGCTCCAACTGTAGACAGAATGCTGTCCAAAAAGGACAAAACTTGGAAGCAGGTAAGTCGACAGCCTAGTTCTGCCAAGACAGGGTAAGCAAGTCCTTCATAATTCCTGTTCTACAATCAATGTCTGTCAGAGAAACAAGGCCAAATGACTGAAGATTGATGCTGTAATGTATGGAGAGAAAATGGGAACTGTCCAGGCAGCCACTGGTATGTCATTTCTTAGTTTTGGAAGCTGCAGGCCCTGCACTTCCTATATAATCAGATATATTTATCCCTCTCAGGTCTCTGAGGTGGTTGAAGAATAGATAGCTAGAGTCTCATGGTTAAATTTTGAGTTGTTTAGGAATCAAGACAGTGTTCTTGATCTAAGAAGATGTTTTTGACGTTGTGATGCAAGTTAGTATGAAAGCTGAGTTAGATATAGAACTTTAAACTCATGGAGATGGTTAGATAGTAGAATGTTAAAGTCAGGTGCCAAATACATATGGACTAGACATTGGGATTTTATGCTAAGCCATATAACTCTCATAATTGTGGCCTAATTACCTCTGTTGTTTTGTATTGTATTTATTATTATAAGAGAAAGTGCCATTTGTTGGACTGAAAGGGGGAGCTGTTGGGGGGAAAAGATATACCTTAAACTTAATTAAAAAAAAAGGAAGGGGTGGGTTGGTTGAGGTAGAAGAGGGTGGGAGGATGGGACTAGAGGGGGGAAATAGGGAGGGGATTGTGATGGAGATGTGACTTGAAGAAATAAAATATAAAGTTTTAAAAAAAGGAACAGCTAAAACTAAGTGTCACTGGTGGGTTGTATGGAAGACTAATAAATAGTAGTTTCCTAAAATATATACATACATGAAGGTGATTGGAATGAAATAACCAAATAACAGGAAAGACAGAGTCCCAACTGTCCTTCTCTTGTCATCAAATGAAGTTTTCAGTACCAGAAATGAGTTATATCTCTTGAATTGTTAGTCAAACAACACAGGCTTTTGCTAAGTCTATTTATGGTTCTCCACAAACTGCAGTTATGTCTATGTTTGTGAAGACAACACCTACTTAATGCATTGAACATGGGGACATAGAGCTGGTGCCTACCTGGAGGGTTCACTCCTATGAATTGGTTAATTCATGGTACAAGAAGGTACTCTGAATGTTTATTTATTTAATGTATGTATATGAGGGTGTGTATTTGCTATGGGGCATGCATGTGAAGATCATAGGACAATTTGCAACATATGGATCTCTCCTTCCACTATGTGGGTACTGGTGATTAAACTCAGGTTGTCGTTTTTGGCAGCATGCTTCTTTGCTTGCTGAGCCATTTTTAATCTTGACAGCCCATAAATTCTTTATAACTGCAATGTTGTCTTTTAGTAACTTAAAAACTGAAAGCTCCCTGCCCCTAGAAGCATTGCAGAAGTGGCTGCTGTGTCACATGTGCATCAGTAGGTGCCAGAGAGGAGAGAAGCTCTGTCTATTCAGTGGTCTGACCTATGAACATCTGTATGAATAGTAGCCTAATATTCCTAGAAAAAGTCAAGCCTGAGACCACCACCAGTTCAGTCCCAGGGTTGCCCAAAGAGGGAGCTAGCCTTTAACAATACCCAGCCAGCACCATGCAAGCACCAGATGGACTTCCAGGACAGGAACCAAGCCAGAGACCAGAAGAACCCTGCCTAGCTCCATGGACCCCCACTAAGGAGAGCTGGGCAAGGAGTGATCCCTTGACAACCATCAGGTACCATGGGGCCTGGAGAGGGATCTAGTCTGAGAGGAACACCATTGTGGTGCCACACAGGCCTAGGGGTTAAACCATGCTGGAGAGGACTCCTGCCAGACACCATAATGTACAATGCACAAATGAAGCATGGAACTCCTGCAACCACTCCTGAGACAAGCACAGACACTCAGAGACCCTGGGCACCATTAAAAGGAACAAGTAAGTGGAAGAGAAATGGAAGAGAAAGAGAAACAGCAGGATGTAGGCACAACAGAAAGAGGAAGAACTGGAGATGTGAGAGTAGTGAGGAACAATCTGATATGAGTAGCCGGTGATGCCACCTAGGAACTTGGTGGGGACCTGGTCTCTGCTGCCAACAGAGGCCACCTCTGGGTCCATGGTCCTGCAGTGGCAGGGATCTGTTCCCACCAAAAGCCAGTTGGACATGCCTGGTCTGGGCTACCACCCAGGGACATAGTGATGTCTGAGAGCTGTGTAGAACTGGCCCACCCCTGAACTGGGCATCATGGAATAACTGGCCCTAGAAAGCAAGAGAACAGGAGAGCTGACTTTGCTCTTAGACAGCTACACTACTCAGGAGAGAAGGACCTACCTGCACATTTCAGGAGTTTCAGGTGAGCTGGCCCCAAGTATCCAAGGTTGGGAGAACTGGCCCAACCACTTGTCTCCCTGTGGTAGCATGGAATAGGGTGGAGATACCCTCCTCTCCCTCAACTCTTATCACCAGTAGCAGGTGGTAGAGCAGGAAAGCTGGCTCTGTTCTTCACCAACTGGGGAGAGCAGGCCCTGCATCTCACCTGGGCAACACAGTACAGCTGACCCTGGATGTGGGAGAACAGTGTGAATGTGGGAGAGCCAGCCCTGCCTTTTGTCTGTTTTGTGACAGTGTTGGTGAAGGAGAGATCCTTTCTACTCCCTTTTGCCCTCACCACCAGTGGTGGACAGCAGACCTGGCTCAGAAGGGGTCACAAGAGCAGGACAGCTGTCCCTGTTCCCCACATGCTGCAGCAGTCCAGAGAGCAGGCCCTGCATCTTATCTACATAGCACAGTATAGCTGGCCCTGGATGAGGGGGTTGCAGGTCCAGAACCAGGACTTTGAGTTGGCTGATGGCAACATACACTCCATGGATGAACTGCTGGAGTGCATGAAGAGGCCTGTTCCACAGACTCAAAACTACAGGATCTCCATGACAGAGGGCAACATCAGGATATCTGAGAGAAGTCCCAGTGAGACTCCAGTATTGACAAAACAACAGAAGCCAGAGGCCTCATACCAGAGCAAAAGTCATTGTAATGAACATTTGCAAGCCAAAAAGTGTGGAAAAAAGGAATATTTTGGTACACATTGTGACACACTACGGCTTTCACAATGAGATTTCTTTTTCTGTTGGGAGAGATTACAAGGACAAAAAGTGGGTCTGAGGGGAGATGGGAAATGAGTGGGATCGGGGTGCATGATGTGAAATTCAAAACATAAAAAACAATAAAAAGATTTTTTAAATTGAAAAAAACTGAATACCATATAAAGGCTCTAGGTGCTACCCTAATAATTTCTGAGTTGTGAAAGACCTGTACAACAAGAACTTCAAGTCTTAAAGAAAGAAATTGAAGAGGACATCAGAAGATAGAAAGATCTCCCATGTCCGTGGATAGGTAGGATCAACATAATAAAAATGGCCATTCTACCAAAAGCAGTATGTAGATTCAATGCAATTCCCATCAAAATACCAACACAATTCTTTACAGACATCAAAAGAATAAATCTCTACTTCATATGGAAAAATAAAACCCAGAATAGCTAAATCAATCCTGTACAATAAAAAAAAAAAATGTGGAGGTATCACCATCCCTGATTTCAAGCTATACTACAGAGCAATAGTAATAAAAACAGCATGATACTGGTATAGAAACAGACAAGTTGGTCAATGGAATCAAATTGAAGACCTAGAAATAAACCCACACACCTATGGTCACTTAATTTTCAACAAAGAAGGCAAAACCATACAATGGAAAAAGGACAGCATCTTCAACAAATGGTGCTGGTCTAACTGGATCTCAACATGTAAGAATGCAAATAGACCCATATTTATCATCTTGCACAAAACTTAAGTCCAAGTGGATCAAAGACCTTAACATAAAGCCAGACACACTAAATCTAATAGAAGAGAAAGTGGAGGAAAGCCTGGAAGTTATTGGCATAGGTGACAACTTCCTAACAGAATACCAATAGCTCAGGCTCCAAGACCAACAATCAATAAATGGGACCTTTTGCTTCACTAAGGCAAAAGATACTGTCATTAAAACAAAATGGCAGCCTACAGATTGAGAAAAGATTTTCATCAACCCCACACCTGACAGAAGGCTAATAACAAAAATCTATAAAGAACTCAAGAAATTAAACACCAACAAACCAAGTAACCCAATCAAAAAATGGAGTAGAGATCTAAACAGAGAATTTGCAAAAAAGAAATCTAAAATGGCTGAGAGATAATTGAAGCAATGGTCAACATCCTTAATCTTCAGAGAAATACAACTCCAGATGACTCTGAGATTCCATCTCACTCCTGTCAGAATGGCTAATATCAAAAACTCAAAAGACAGCATATGCTGGTGAGGTTCTGGAGAAAGGGGAACACTCCCACATTTCTGGTGAGAGTGCAAACTTGTACAATCACTATGTAAATCAGTCTGGCAATATCCTAGAAAACTTGAAATAGCTCTACCTCAAGACCCAGTCATACCACTCCTGGGCATATATCCAAAAGATTCTTCACCAGTCCACAAGGACTTCTCCTCAACTATGTTAATAGCAGCTTTATTTGTAATAGCTAGAAACTGGAAACAAACCAGATGTCCTTCAACCAAAGAATTGATTAAAAAAAAAAAAAAACTGTGGTACATTTATACAATGGAATACTACTCAGCTATCAGAAAAAAGGAAATCATGCAATTTGCAACCAAATGGATGGAACTAGAAAAGCTCATCATGAGTGAGCTAACTTAGACTCAGAAAGATACACATGACATATATTCACTTATAACTGGATTTACCTATATTGTACATAGACCCAAAAGAGCAGGAACATGAACTTAGTTACCTATTAGTGGTACACTCCACCCTAGAGGAACTGCCATGTATGCCTCTTGTGCAAGAGGAAGCTCTTAGACCTCATGTGACTAATGAACTGACAGGGACTGATACTTGAAGAAACCCCACAATGGAGGAGTGGGATGGGTGGGAGATAGGATAGAGGGTGGGAGGGAGAGGCCAGGAGGGGGGAGAGGGAGAGGGTGGCAATGGAGACATAACAAAGTAATAAATAAACATTAAAAAATAATAATTTCTGAATTTTTTCAATTTTGTATTTTTTCTTCTTTATGCCCCCTATGAAAAGGGAAATAAATTGAACTTATGTGTTATTTCTGTAAAGTCAGCAAGAATGTAAGACTCTCTTAAATAGCTATTTTGTTTTTAGCAAACACAGTTTCTCCTTTAAATTTTTGTGTGTTTGCATGAGTCCATGAGTGAATGCGTGTATGTGTATGTGTGCACACGTGTGTTTGTGTGTGTGTGTGTGTGTATGTGTGTGTGTATGTGTGTGTGTGTGTGTGTGTGTGTGTGTGTGTGTGTGTGTTTCTGTCCACCATGTGCATGGAGGTGTCTTCAGAGGCTGAGGAAGGCATAACCCTATAACTGGAGTTACAGGCAGTCATGACTCCTGTGAATTCTAGAAACCAAATCTAGTTCCTTTTGAAGATCATCAAGTGCTGGGCCTGGAGACTTACAGTGCTCTTTTCATAGTATCAGTTCAGCAGTCCCAGTAATGCCTTTTATCTTGTGCCAATTCTCCCTCTTTTTGTTTGGTTTCATTAAAAGGCAAATCTAAGAGAACCAGATGTATAATAAAATTATCATTTCTTTATTTTGCTATCCTGTGGAATTATTGAAAATTATCAGAATTAGACTTCAAATAATATTATTTGCAAATAAAATTTTATTGGAATTGGATCATCTAGTAAGAAAAATATAGATGGATTCACAATAATTAATCTTAATAACATAGACAGTTACAAAATTAAAAGATAAGTGTGTCCTTTGACCATAGCAGTTTATAGCCTATAGTAGTCAATAATTCTGTCATGATGTTTCAGTATCACTTTCTAGGCACTTGAAAATGATAGAAGATATCTTAGCTGTGTGTCTACAAACCAGAACTGTATTCCTTTAACATTTTCAACACCATGTGATCTATTTTGATCATCAGTTTGTAAGCCAGTGTACAATAGTGACTGAAGGAATTCCACACATGATATTTTGAGGTATACATGGGGCATGAGGCTTGATGATGGTGTTGCAACTGGCCAGATGGTGTTGGCATGAAATCCTTTCTCTTTAAGATGTAGCTAGAGAGTGCATTGCATGGCAAAGGACTAAGGGCTCAACACTCTTGGCTGACAAAGGTTTTCTAGGATTTTGCAGCTTTCGTGTTTTCATAGTTATAGCCCCTTTTTAGGTCTCTGGATTGTCTAAGAACACACTACACATTTAAATAATTTATTATCATGTGCTATAGGCTTAAATAAATTAATGTAAGAAATAGCATTAAAGTAAAACACAACAAACCCTTATTATAGAAAAATGACACTTGCATGGATATGGGGACTTTTTTAAATGAACACATTCTTGCATCTGGAGAGTTAGCTCAGCCACTAAGAGTAATGTTCTTCTAGAGGATCTGAGTTTGGTTTCCAGTATCCATATCAGGTGCTCAACACTCCTATAACTCCAGTTCCAGAGGTTCTGAAACCCTCTTCTGGCTTCCCTGAGTACTGGAACACACACACACACACACACACACACACACACACACACACACACAAATAAATTATTAAAATGAAGATATCCAGATATCCATTATGGAATTGTGTGTGTGTGTAGAATATATATTACATATAATATATATATTAGCAGTGTGTATAACATACACTGCTTCACACTATTTTTGTGATGCACAATACATCACAATTTCTCTATCATTGCCAGTTCATACAAGAAATATGAGTGAGATAAAGAGAAGTACATATGTATTAACAACTGAAGAAATCAATTATCGTGGATGAGGTTGTGGACAGAGGTAAAGAATGATTTTCTTACCAGAACCCTGTGAAAACATGACCATGGGAGGCTTGCCCAGTCATGCCCAACAGAAATCTAGCCATAAGCAGATGGATACAGCAGTACAAATGGCATTGCAGCAAGTATTAACAGTGTATAGATGCCAGAAATAAATGTTGTTCTACAGTTCTGTTAGTATTTTAATTAGAATTAATATAATTCAAACTGAAATCTAAATGCAGAGGGAATCCCATCTTAGCTTCTTAGTAGTCAGAGCATGACAGAGAATGGATATAGAGTGATGAACACAGAAGCATGAACTTTGCAGGTTTAGAAGGCTCATCATTACTCATGACGACCTACTATATATGCTAGGCCAAGAAATTTCAACAGTGAATGAAATAAGCAAAATCCCTCCCTAAAAATTACAATCCCATAGTGAAGGTGAAGCAAGCTAGCCTTTTTGCAAAGTCCTTGCAAAGTGCCAGGCATTGTGCACAGTGTTTGTATATATTGCCTTAGTAAGTAATATTTTTTAAATATTAAGTACTAAATACTTAGTAAGTAATATTTTTTTTCTTTTTTGTTTTTGTTCATTCTTCTCTCACAATACATCCTGATTACAACCTTCCCTCCTTCCAGACCTCCCAGTTTACCCATCCACCTTTCCTTTCCCCCAGATCCACTGCTACTCCATTTCTTTAAGAAAAATCACACCTCCCAGAGATATCAGCAGAACGTGGCAGCATAAAAGATGCAGTAAGTCTAGGTACAAACCCTTATATGAAGGCTGGCCAAGGCAACCCAATAGGTCCTGAGAACAGGCAAAAGAGACAGAGACATGCACACTCTTATTGTTAAGAGTCCTACAAAAAACCTAAGCTAAAACAAAACAAAACAAAACCACACTATATATGCGCAAGGCCAGGTGCAGACCCATAGAAGCTCTTGGACTGCTCCTTCAGTTTCTCCAGTCTCTCTGAGGCCCTTTGAGCCCACTTAGTTAGTCTCTATGAGCCATGTTGTCCTGGTCTCCTAGAGTTCTATGGCTTTTAACCCTTCTTGAATGACAGAACTGGGGCAGGAGAAAAGGACCGCAGACTGCAACATCAAGATCAATGTAAAAGATGCCAGTTTACAGAAGAAGACTGGAAATTCTTCTTCACCTGGCCTTCATCTAATGAACAAAGTGTAATGATGCCATTCAAGACCCGTTAGGGTAAAGCTGTTGCCTCTTAGCCAAAAGAATGGAATGTGCTTCTGAGTCTAACCAAAAGAATATGACTAGACCTCTAAGCCATGATGTCCCATTGTCTACTCCCTTAGGTGTTAGCCCAGTTAGGCAGTCAATCACCTGGCCAAAGAACTACTGAGAAAGTCAGGTTCACTTTAAGCCGTGATAAAGGTAGGAGGAATATTTAGCCTGTATTGAGTTATTGTATTTTTCCATCTCAGAATTCCCAGCCCCTTGCACACTCACTGCAAGCCACTATGAGAGTCCTTTGGGTCTGTCCACCTTTCAAGTCCTTGGATAGGCACAACTTTTTCTCTTTCCTCTTTCTTTTCCCCAGATGCTGGTCAGAGCCTAAGAATACTTTCATCTATCTTTTAGGGACTTTCTCAACTCTTCCTCTAAACTTTTCCTTCTTCTCATGTGACTGCCTTGGCATCATGTAGTTGCCCACCATTCTATGTCAACTCAAATGGCGTGGTATTTCCTTTTCTCCTCCATTCCCCTCTGAGAAGCTGCTAAGATTGTCAATGTACCTGCCTAGGGGGAGCTTCTTCTAAATTCCAACAAAATTGTCCTTCAGCTTCCCATTCTTAAATTCTTTTATTGATGAGACTCTAGTTTCCCTAGTATCAATAGTATGTGGGAGAAAAGTCTGAGATACACACATGCAAAAGGCCTGGTTCTATGAAAATGTCCTATAAAGGATCATGTCCTCATGGCACATTAGCTTTGGGGGCTCTGTTCTCTCACTTCACTAGCCCATTCCTATTCTCAGGAGTGTTTTCCATCTCCTAATGAACTGTCCCTATTTCTCTTTCTAACCATGTGTCCTTGATGTACTCTTTTGTTCTGGGACAAGAAAACCTGGAACCTTATACACTGAACTCAAGTCCATAAACTGGCATTAAGTATGTTTTTCCTTTTCTTTCTCTGTTTCTTTTTTACATACCAGTAAAAAGCCTAAGCATGTTTCCCTTGACACTCTTGGATTTCTCATGGTTTCTACATAATTTTCTCCCCATCTCCCTCTACCTGGAGGCAGCCAGGATTTCTATTTTATTCACCATTCCTAAATTCTTAATTAATAATAATAACTCAAAGGAGAATCACACATTTCCCTGGTAGCTATTAATATAAATTTATATAATTGTGTTAGTTTCACACTTTTTCTCTTATCCCTGCTAACACCCAAATAATTGAGATTCTAATATATTATTTGTTAAACAAGCTCCACAACACAAAAACTGAGCAGTTATTACTCTATTCTTAACCCTATAAGGTAATCTGACTTCTTTCTAGTTTATATCCCAGAGATACTTGCATTTTGTGGCTTTCCTGATTCAGCTGAATCTCTCCTGATGTCTCCTCCCCTTTGTCTCTGGCTAAATCCTCCTACTTCCTCCTCTAACTCCTCCTCCCCTGGAGGGCAGGAAGTCCAGTCCTATTCTCTCAGTTGCTCAGTGACTGGCTGTAAACTGCTTTATTGCCATATCAGGGGACAATGGGGAGCAGTGTTTACAATCAGACATGAAATTCTCAGAACAAAGATTACAACCAGATATGGTGGTTACAGAAATCAGCATTTGAGTTACATAGTAACCTTATCCCTACAGGTAACATAAAGTTAATTTGCCTCATTTTTGGATGCTACTAACAATATAAAAATCAATAGTATTGGGCATCAATTTGTGCAAAGAAATAAGCCTTTCCAGACAGGAAACAACTGAGTCAAGAAGCAGGCATTCCATTGACATTAACATATTTCATTCCAGCAAACAGCACAGGGTCACAGTCTCCAATGAGAGTTTTCAGTGTCTCCACACCCCTACAATAACACTATTCTAATTGAAGTTTCATTTTTCTCCAATTACTTAAGCTAGAAATGACACACATTGGTTTAATTTGCTTTTTTCTAATTATCTATTAGATAAAGTCAGTACATTTATATTCATTAGCAACTAAAATTTCTTCTTTTCAACTATTTAAAAGACCACTTCTATTATAACTTAAAATAGATTTTTGTTGTATTTTAATTGAATGGAATGATGTTTGATATGCACAGGGACATAATACCAACATTATTACATTATTATAGTCAAATGAATGAAGTACATCATCATTTCACATAGCCTCCTCTGTGGAAATAGTATCTAAACTCTATTGTCTTACCAAATATCCATTCTATGTCTCAATTTCCTTAACTATAGTCATGCTATATAGTACATTTATTCTTCCTACAGAGGTGTAACCTTCTATCTTTGAACAATATGCCTTGGTGGCTACTGTTCTACTGTTTCTGTGTATTATGATTTAAAAACAGAATTTACAAACATACAGTAGTTTTTAAACCTTGTCTACTCCAGTTTGCTCCATGTCTTCTAGTTTAACCGGTGCAATTGCAAATGTCAGGAAGTTTGTCTTATTAAGGGCTAAATATATTTTAAATTACATTTTCTTTACCTATTAATCAGCAATGTTTGGATTGAGTCCATAGCTTCACTCTTGAATGATGAATCGAAGTGAGTTGATATGGGTGGGAGCAGCTCCCCTTATCAAAGGAAAAGGAGAGGAGGGAGAGGTGGGAAAAGGGCAGAAATTTGGGACCAGGTGGGGAGGAGGGGAGAGACTGTGATCAGGATATAACTTGAAAAATAAATTAATCAATAATAATAATAATAATAACTAATGACTTTGCAATGGATCATCAGCTGCTTCTCTGAATAGTGATTTATGTTCCTTTGAATATATACCTAATAGGGAGATTATTAGATCATGTGGTAGTCATACTTTTTAATTTCTGAGAAACCTATATACTATATACCATCATGGGTGTTCATGTTCAGATTGCCCACAGTATGTAGAAGATTAGTATTGCCAGAGCTCAATCTCTTTCTCTCTCTCTCTCTCTCTCTCTCTCTCTCTCTCTCTCACACACACACACACACACACACACATATATTTGTATTGTATGTATATATCATATATATTGTATTACAATATATACATATATATTGTAATATATATATAGCCTCACTATTGTGAATACATATATGAATACATATTAAAATAGAAATACATAATTTGTATTTCTATTCTCTGATGATATAGACCCATTCCTACAGAAGGAGCAAAGGAGTGAAGGAACTAGGAGAAAAAAGAGAGAAAGCCATCAGATCCCCTTATCTAGTATTCCTGCAGCATTGTCAATGAGAGAAAGAAGATGCACCGAGTCAGATTGGAGATGATGGTGACTTAAGACTGGAAACTCTATTGGCTGCATTGAAACTGCTTGACAAATTAATGTAAACAGGAATTGTCCATTTATGGCAAACCTGATTATCTGGGCAGAGAAAAGCAGAAGAACTAGCTCCAGTGAAGAGTTGTGAAGGATGACATGAGGCCCATCCTATGAATTCTGTTTGTGCACTGTTAGATACACTTGATCTGAAAGCTTTTGGGAGGAAGTGCTGGCATTTCCTGTTACCATGATGTCTTCATCTCCTTGTCCCCATATGATTTATCAGATTTCCTTTATGTCCTTTAAACTGATGCCACCAGAATGATAATGCCTTTTGACTGTTGCCTGAAGTAAAATGGGCTTTGTGTTTGTGCACACTAAAATAAGTATCTTTATCAAATAAATAACCTTTACATTGAACACTGTTTTTATGAATATTGCCTCACCTGTGGATTTTCCTTATTAATTAGCATTCATTAATTACACAAAAAAGCACTTGCAATTTTTTCTTTTTTTTTCAACATTTATTTATTAGAGTTACATCTCAATCACAGTCCCCTCCCTCCTCACCTCCCAGTTCCACCTTCCTACTCTCTTCCCTCTCTCCCTCCTATTCTCTTTTTTTAATTTAAGATGTATCTTTTCCCCTCAATATCTCCCCTTTTTAGTCCAATAAAAGGCTGTTTTCTTATAACAATAAATACAATACAAAACAATAAGAACAATTAGGCAACAATTATGAAAATTATAAGGCATAACATACATTGCCAATGTCCAGTCCATCCTTACTTTTAAAATAAGTTTTGCCTAGTATTTCCTATCCTGTGTTTTTAAAATTATATTCGTTTTTATTTACTTATTTATTTGGATGCATTCATGCATGGCATTTGTGTTGAGGTCATGAGATAACCTGCAGGAGCAATTCTCTCCTTCCATCATGTGGATTGAGTTGAAGTCATGAGGCTTGGAGGACAGCATGCTGATCCACTGAACCACCTTGAAGGTCCCCAGGAAGGCATACTTTTAAACTGTTTATTTATTTTTATATTATATCTCTATCCACCTTCCAACCCTCTGACCCTGAGATATGGGAGAAAGGATATTAATACAGCAGAAGGTATAAACCTCTGTAGTCATTAAAACCTTGGGGCGATTCATAAGAATGCCAGAAGTCCAGCTAAAACAGCATACAAAGTAGCAATTGGAACACAGTCAACCAGGAAACCAGCAGAAGTTTTGGGGAGCACCAGCAAGGAAAGCCAAAGAAACAGCAGCTCTTGCACCTCCTTTCAGTGCCACGATCTCTTTAGCCCAACCTGGGCCACGATCTCCAACAACAAAGGCAGCAATAAGATTTGCCAAAGCACTGTCTGGAGCATTTTAAAGCGAAGCAACAATGAGAAGTGATGAGAAGCAATGCCAAGCAAAAGCACCCCTGTGTTTCTGGGCTTCCTATTTATACCCTCACAAAATTCCTCTCAAGGATGTTTTCTAATTGGCCAACCTCATACCCTCTGCACAAGGTACTTCCTGTTGACCAAGATCAGGAGCTCTCTAAGGAGTCCATCCATCAAAGGATGCTCCCCACACATGACAGCTTCCAGCTGGGAGATTACCACACATTCTTCCATCAGGATGTTTTGCATACCCCTCTCATGAGTCTATTTTTCAGCAATTGACAAAACACCCCCACATTCCATACTTCAGACCAAAACCAAAAACATATTCATTCAATGCAACTGTTTTTCTAAAGAAATCAAAACTTCCACCACACTCACACCTATATTTTAAAATTGGTGTCTATTTACTAGAGATATACCTCTTAAAAACAGCATTTATGTCATGTTTAAGTTACTTACTTTTATTCTGGTTTTTCTCTCCTTTGATTTTTTTTTTTTTTTTTTACAAACCAATGTTCTCTATCAGTTAGAGGAAAATTTAAGTCTTTGTATTTCTTTTCATTACTTTCAAAATATTTTGATTATTTATTTTATTGTTGTACTTATTTTGATCTAATGAAATAGCATGTTAAATTATTTTAGGGGATAGGCATATCATTTACTCTTGAAGTAAAGTCATTCTGCTCCTGAACTTTAAATAAAGACTCTCTATTTCTAAATGAGATATTCACAATTCAACATATTAGAAAAACATGTGCACATGTTTTTGTGTAGTCTGCTGCCAGGAAACAGAACAATGGAGAAGCAAACATGGCTTTGGTATTGGCACAATGTCAGGGCTTAACCAATGGCAGGGAAACTGCCTTCTGTCACCAAGCTTAGCATCATTTTTTGCTGGCCTGTACAAATTTTGCCTAGCAATGGGTTTAGGTTCATTGTGTTTTGATTACCAATTTTAAGATGAACCAAAGCGATTCTTCCATCGCTCTCATGGTAAGATGGTGTGGCAGAAAATCATTTAGATGTCTCTAATTTTGATCATCTTAGGTCAGTAATTGTCTCTTGGAAGTTAGATCATCCCAATAGAAAGAGAGATCCTGTTAATAGAGAAAAAAGCAAAGGCCTCACATAAATACCATACCTAACTTATTTGGGGTCATATCAATTTCCTTTATAAATCAGGCACTTTAACTCTCTTTTTAAATGAGGTGAATACTTTATTGATTGAGCCACTTCCCCCAAAACAGTTTTCTATAATTGATTTACTTTGTTAATCCCATTTCCCATTTCCTCTCAAGAAAACTCTACCAAGTTTCTCTTCCCTGGTATCCTTTTTTTTTTTTTTTTTGGCACTTTAACTCTTAAAATTTTCAATAGGGATGCTGAAGTGTAGCGCTTCAGACTTGATGGCCTCTGGCATAGTTGGAGGTGGGGAAAGGCTCCGTGTTCTGAACAACAGAAGTCTCAGCTGCTTTAGTCTCCCCCTCCTCCACTTTCAGCATTGTCACTTCAGGGTAAGCGTTGCAGCTTGTTTCCAAATGCGTCTAACAATGCTGGTTTTGCTAATGTTCTTCTCCATGTGTTTATTCCCAGTAACAGAAATTTTATCAGGATTTGGGTTGGTATTGAAAAGATTCTGCCCTTCCCACACTGTTGAGCCTCATTAGCTTTGTTAGGGGCAGACATCGCATGTAGGGACTTCTAATGAGGTTAGTGGTAGAAAAATATACTTATAGTACTTGTTTGCATAAACACTCTAGGATATATATTGTGTCTTTCTGTAATAAACTACATTTTACATTCTGCATCTAAGTATCCAATTCAGAAAGTATTTCTCACAAAATCAGAAAGTCCAGAGGTTTTGCCTCAGATATGCTATGAGATTGTGAAGGGCTTAGATGCAGAGACACTGTCCTAAGCTTAACATCAAAATTATAATCCCTTGGTGTGAACCTGTAAGTACACTTTTTATTATAGTACAGAAAATATGGCTGAACATAAGTTGTTTGGGATTTTGAGGTAGCTAGGACTCTGCTGATGATGTATTCCCGTATTTCCACCCCAGTGGTTTCCTTTCTAGGTTAGCCTGCTTCTCGTTCAGACTTCCAGTTATAGTTATCCTGTAGAATGGATGCCTGGTGTTTCTGTAGAATTGATATCCTGAACATGGGCATGAATTAAAGAAGCAAGCAGCTTTGATTTACCTCTATGATACAAGAAATACAGTAATTTTGCCGATTCCAGAAAATTAGAGATTTTAGAAGTGTGCAGAAGGTTTGCTGCATACAGAGGTCCCTTACATGGCCAGCTAAGCTAACAACTAATCACTTAGGAAGCAGGGATCCCTTTTAGTACTGGGATCCTGTGAGCTGGCAGCCACTTATCGATATCCTGCAGGTCCAAGAGCCCTCTCCAAAGGCATGCTGGTAATCTGGATCAGGGCTGTGCTGGTGGTGCCAACCTCATTACTACCAGGAAGGAAGAAGCTCCTCAAACAAAAGGAAGAGAAATAAGATTCTCTTTCATACCAATTCCAGGAGAAGGAAAAATATTTTAAAGCTGAGACACTGTTTAATATCAAGCAAATAACTGTGGAGCTTGAAATTTTCTTGTTTCATTTTGAGGGTTTAAGGACTATGCTCATCCATTTAAGACTTCAAAACCAGCACAAGGCACAATACCCTGATTTACTGAGCAATTTCCATGATTCTGTTTTGTTTTGTTTTGTTTTCCACTCCAATAAGGACAGAAGCAGCTAGAGTTAGCAAGAATCAGAAATTAATTTTGCTGGAAAGAACACCTTCTATAAGAGCTAGTTAACAGTATCTAGTGCCACCATAGCTTAATTACTACTCTGGAAATATTAATCCCATAATCATGAAATGCCAGTACTTGCTTCCATCCATTTAGTTGACTTCTGTTTTCAGTGAAGTTAGTGTGACTCCTTGGTTGACTGTAGTGTGTCCAGCATCATATGCTATTCTTTGTGTTGGGAAATGTGAAAGTGGTGCTGATTGAAGATATCTTCAGAGGTTGTCCCATGTTTAAGATGTTTAAGAGTGTCAGCTTATATGATCATGGCTACCACAAAGTGGGATATTGATCATCCTCACTGATGCTGTAAGACCTGCTAGATTCTGTACAAGAACTCAATGTCTAAAGTGACTAAACTGGTTTTTGTTTCTTCCTATCTTCTCTGAAGCACATACTGAAGGATACTTTCATCCCCTTCTGCTATGTGGCTTATATATGCTGTTTCTTAGATATCCAGAAAGGTGACCTATTAGTGTTCTCAGATGGAAGAACTTAACTTGCATAATTTAAAACAAACTCCTATTCATTATACCTGGGAGGGGCACAAAAGCATATTCCAAGAACAATTCCATGTTTTAAAGAAACTGAGATCACAAGACCCCTGCTTTGTTTACTTGGAGTTTTCTCACAAGCACTTAGAATTCCCCTTGTACGATTTCATTCTTGGACCATATTTTGGTACTAGATCTCTAATTTTATAGAATTTTTTTTTTAATCCTGGAAATCAGAGACACTAAATTACCACTTTATTGTTTTCAAGGTTGTGGCAAAAGCCAGGTATCATGACATTCAATTCAATTCTGTTCAACATAGAACTGTATTTTTCTAGTATGAAAAAACAGCTGTTTCCACACTGGTCATTTTAATTCTTTTTATGTGCAGATATATACAGTCATGATATCTGATTTTAGATTGTCTAATGTATATCAAGTCTATGCTGTATAATTTGTAATTATGTTTCATCAAAACATCATAAAATCTTGTAATTTAAAATTATATTAGTATTTCTATTTGACAATAAAGAAATTATTAGGGTCAAATAAATCACTTAGTTTTATCGTCTTACAACTCTTATTGTCTGTGTTAAACTAAACTTATCCTAAAACCAATATCCATGTTGGAACAACACCAACTCAGGAAATTGTGTGGATATGTTGGATATCTCAGTAGTCTTTGAAATTTTTTCAAGATTAATTAAAAATACCATCTGGCTTCATTCAGGGAAAAACACTTTTTCATATCTGTAACCGAACTTTTTAATTATTATTTAACACTTATTTATTTATTACTATATTCACTTATAACAAACACCAACAATTTCTTAACTATTAATCCTATAAATTCCTACAACCCCTTTAACCTATTCACTAAACCTATTGATAATTATTTTTCTAACCTTTTAGAATGATACGATCTCTGGGGCAGGTGCTCAGTCGTCAGGAATACAGTCTTGGTTGTAGATTCTTTAACACACTTAGCAGTCCTTTTTCTGGGTCTCTCAGATGCAGGTTCGTCAGGGTAAGTTGGTTATTGCAGTCTCACTTTAAATAAGGCTTGATGCTTTCTTCTCTCTGGGAGACCTCAGCCCCTTCAGATCAGCAACTCTGCCGCTCTACTTCAGAATCCTTAAAGCCAGGCACAGTTTCCTTTAGGCCACTGTTCAGACAGATCAAACCCCTCTAGGCAAAAGCTGAGCCACAGGGTTTAGTCCTTGGCCCTTTGGTGTCTTGCTCAGGCTTTCTTTGTTCACCAGCTTCTTTCTGCCTCATGGAAATCTGGCCAAGCACTTTTTTTCAGCAGGACCCTTGGAGCTCTCTAACATCAGGGGCCTCTTCTCCTTTTATGGGGATCCATGCACTGTCCTTAAATAGGAGGAACTCTGTTTCAGCTTAATTTGGGCTCCGCCCAGTTAGCAGCTGCAAACAATGTCAGGCCAGATACTTTGTTTCTTTAAGTCCATTAAGTCTTTCCTGTTTTTATGACAACCTTGTTTTTCAGTCCATTGAGTATTTCCTGTTTTCCCTGACTTCAACCTTGTTTTTCAGTCTATTAAGTCTGCTGTTTGTTTCCTGGTTTTAGTCCACATGCTGATAATGATCTTCATGCCCCGAATTAAGAGATAGTATCAGAAACCCCTACATATTTTCTAAATCTAATTTAATTTATCTAACTCCCTACACATATCCAAGGTTTCGACTCTATAACTGATCCCCATCTGGAATTTGACTTCTATCAGTTTCATGTACTTGTGATCAATTGTGTATCCAAATATCACATGAAAAATTCTAGACATAAATAATTGATTAAAGTGGATACTAATTTAGTTTCAAAGTAGATGATCAAATCTCATTGTACCATTCCTTCCTACCCAGGAAAGAAATCATCTCTTTTTCCAGTGCATCCATATTTTAAATGATATCTGCTCCTTAGTTTCTTAGTATTTATCTGAGTTATATGTATTTGCAATATTATAATCACTACAAATTGTGCTTTTGTTCAGAAAACCCTATTATCCTTAATAATGGCATTCTTCTAACTCTGGGTTAGCTCACTCAGGATGAGCTTCTCTAGTTCCATCCATTTGGCTGCAAATTGCATGATTTCATTGTTTCTGATAGCTGAGTAGTATTCCATTGTATAAAGGTACCACAGTTTTTTAATCCATTCTTCGGTTGAGGGACATCTGGGTTGTTTCCAGTTTCTAACTATTACAAATAAGGTTGCTAGGAATGTAGATGAGGAAACTTCCTTGTGATTCGGTGAGGAGTCATTTGGGTGTATACCCAGAAGTGGTATGGCTAGATCCCAAGGCAAAGCTATTCCAAGTTTTCTAATATATCGCCAGACGGACCTCCATAGTGGTTGCACAAGACTGCACTCCCACCTACAATAGAGAAAGGTTCCCCTTTCTCCACACTCTTGCCAGCCTGTGCTGTCATTTGAGCTTTTGATCTTAGCCATTCAGACAGGTGTGAGATGGAATCTTAGAGTCATCCTGAGTTGCATTTCTCTGATGATTAAGGATGCTGAGCATTTCGTCAAGTGTCCCTCAGCCTTTAGGAATTCCTCCTTTGTGAATTCTCTGCTTAGCTCTTTTCCCCATTTTTTGATTGGATTATTTGGTTTCTTGGCATCTTGAGTTCTTTGTAAATTTTGGATATTAGCCTTCTGTCAGATGTGGGGTTGGAAAAGATTTTTTTCCAATCTGTAGGCTGCCATTTTGTTTGAATGACAGTGTCTTTTGCCTTACAGAAGCTTTTCAGTTTCATGAGGTCCCATTTATCGATTGTTGGTCTTAGGTTCTGAGCTGTTGGTGTTCTGTTCAGGAAGTTATCACCTGTGCCAATGATTTTGAGGGCTGTTCCCACCTCCTCTTCTAGTAGATTTAGTGTGACCAGGCTTATGTTAAGGTCTTTGATCCACTTGGACTTAAGTTTTGTACAAGGTGACAAGTATGGGTCTAATTTCATTCTTTTACATGTGGAAATCCAGTTGGTTGACAAAGGTTACAGTACCAAATATATATTCCCTTCCATTAAATGAGCTTGAGATCTGATTGTGAGCAGTTGGTTGTTCCTGGAACAGTCATGCCACTATTGCACCAATGGGTGTATCTTGTCTGGTAGGTCAACACTGCTGTATATTGATACATTTACCCCCCAGTAGATTGGATAACACCTTCAAACACTATGAATGTTAGTTATCAAGAAGCTTTCAGCTCACTCTAAACTTGACTTCTCTGTCCTTATAGACAAAGAGGTTATTGTCTTCAGGATTGGTTACGGTAATTAACCAAGGGCAGTGGTCACAGATTTGTTGCTTGGGGATCCTCTGCCAGGTCTCTTTCAAATGCTTCATTTGCTTATTTCCCAAAATAAAGCTAAATTTCATCAATATTTTAAAGAAAGGTTTCTATATGGCTAAAATCCAATTATAATTGTATAACTATCCTACAACCAATACACCAAAAAGATCAGGAACAAAGACTTTGTTACCTATCAAGGGGATAATATGCCCTAGAGATGCTACCATGTAGGCCCCTAGTGCAAGAGGAAGCTCTTAACCCTCATATGACTGTTGAACTGAGAGGGGCTGATATGTAGGGACATTCCATATCGGAGGAGTGGGACGGGTGGGAGAGGGAGGAGAAGGTGGGAGGGTAGAACTGGGAGGAGTGGAAAGAGGGCACTATGATGGAGATGTAACTTGATGTAACTTATTTATTAATGTCATAAATAAACATTATAATATAAAAAGAAAGTTTTTTTATATATTACCATGTGATCCATGGTAATACATAAGCAAACTTTTATATTAAGTAAAATATATAACTGTTAGATAAATACTCACCATAAATTTATCTAGATTTATACTTAAAAATCATATTAATAGGAATAAATTTATGAGCTTTTAGTTATAGTTTAGTGTTATATTTTATTTATATCACTGTAGGAATCAGTTATAAAAGATATTGTCATTAAAGTCCAGATTAAAATAGTGGTTGCCATCCAGAAAGTATGTGGAGGAGGAAATAATGGACACAAAATATATAATAATACTGGGATGCTATTGGGAATGTGCTCTATAATCTCTGGCACAGTAAAACAACTATAAATGACAACAATTAGTATATATCTCAGGATAACTACTAAAAGGTATTTTAATATTCACAATATAAAGAAATGGTAAAATATTAAATGATGGATAGGTCAATTGTTTTAATATGATTATTAGTAAACTATTCATATGTCAAAATATTACACTGTATCCTATAAATCTATTTGGTTATTATCAATCAAAAATAAAATATAATTTTTTAGAATGTCAACTATTTAATGGATCTCTTTTTATATCATTTATTTAATGTATGGGTTAGCTTCTCTTAATCTGGTGCAATAATATATACATGGTAGGTCTATATTTATTACACACTTTAATCAGTAAAAGTCCATATGCTTCTATTATGTCTATGTTCTCCAAGGTATCCCCAATATTGTCATGATGGTGAGTTTTATGTCAAGTTGACAGAGCTGTACTCGTTTTGGAAGAGGGAATCTCAATCAAAAAACTTCCCTTACCAGATTAGCCTATAGGCAAGATTATGATCTATTCTCTTAATAGAGGATGGATGGATGGATGGATGGATGGATGGATGGATGGATGGATAAGTTCACTGTGGGTGGTGCCATTTCTGGGCTGGTGGCCCTAGGTACTATAAGAAACCAGGCTGAGAAAGCCATAAAAAAAAAAAGCCAGTCAGTAAGCAACAAATCTCCACAGCTTCTGCTTGAGTTCCCAACTCCAAATTCCTGTATTAAATTCCTGCCCTGATTCCTACAGTGATGGAGTGTGATCCGACTGTTGTAAACTGGAACAAACCCTACCCTCCCCCATGTAGCTTTTTGATCTTATTTTGAACACACCAATAGAAACCCTAAGACAACCCTTAGAAATCCTAAGTCACATCCAAAGTGACTTCAGGTTTATATCCTCATGCTTGCTCTCTCCTCTGGGTACAATGAATTTCATGGCATCTCCCATACACTGTGTTCTTTCTCGTGCTTGTCTTGTGTACAAGTCTTTAATAGTCAACCCCTATACTATACTCTTATAGCTGTTGAAATATTTCTTCTTCAAGGGCCAATGGAAATGCCATCTCATCATTCCTTAGATGAGTACTTCTCCTCTTTGTACTCTACCTTATTGTATTCCTAGCACTCTTGTGAGACTTTGGGGATGTCTCCTTGATTTGTCTATCTTCCTACCTGTGTATCAATCTCTTACCTTTCTCGAGTTTCTAGGAAGAAGAGACCACATGCTCTTCACTTTGGATCCCTAAAACTTTGTGAAATATAAACAAAAACATTGTGAATATTTTCAGTAACTTTATCTTTTCTAGTGTGTGCCATGTAGCATGTTTTCATTACCATTTTGTGGGAAATATGGGGTCTATCTAACTCTACAATTAGGCAATTAACATGAACAGGTGCATAAGCTTACCAACCAATGCACTGCACAACTCTATGCTTCCCTGAGCTAGAACAGTTGCATTCTTTTGTACTCGTCATTGCAAGTTAGTTTCTCTGTTCAGCATGAAGAGAGACCTATGCCGGAGAGTCAGGTATTCATTCTTAGGTGCTATTCAAAGATGCATTTTCCGAAACTGCTACACATTCTGGGTGCAGTAGATTTTCTGCCACCCATATTGTTGCCTTTTAAAATCTATGTTTCACAGTGGTGTGGGTGTGTGTGTGTGTGTGTGTGTGTGTGTGTGTGTGTGTGTGTGTGTAATTTGGTAAGTTTTGATGTGTACTTTTCTGAAATAATCAACACATCAAGATTTAGTGCAAAGGAAGAGTGTTTTTTTAGCAAGCACAGGGCCCTGTGTTTAGTCCCCAGTACTGGGAGAAAATAAGATAATGAACATATCTATGAATTTTTTTCCTTGTGATTCTTAATAAAATGTCCTACCCTGTACCAATCTCTAAGCAATCATTAATGCAGATTCTATTCATATGACTTTGTTTTCTTTCCTGCATGTGAAATTATACCTGTTTTCTTTTTTGGAAGTAGGCGGATTTTGGCTTTTGACATCTTGCACTCAATACAGAGTGGAAAATTTAGAGATACAACCATGTTATTATGCATATCAATAGAAAGATCTAAGGTCACTTCTTACTACTGAAAGACCCGGGGGAGGGAAGTTCCTCACCCGATGCTCAGGATATCACAGCCGCCCCAAAACTCGCAAGAGACCATCTTGATGCAATTGCAAGAGGTTTATTTCAGGGGGGGAAGGGGGGAGAAGGGGGGGCTCAGTGCACTGAGGGCGCCACTCATATCCCACGCAGGAGTAGGAGCCTCGACCCCGATTTGGGGGAGAGTAAAGTATTTTATAGGGGAGCACCACAGATTAAGGGGGTGGGGGAAATTACAGGTGGAAGTACCAGCCCAGCCCATTGTTTACCACAACCCAAGGGGGAGGAGAAATACAGGTGGAATGTACCAGCCCATTAGTTAGTCAGCGGGAAACATCCTACATCTGTTTGTCTCAGGAATGAATCTAATCTTGTTTTGTTATCTACTTTGTGGTCAGCCAGTTCCTGAAACCCTGGGGGCCCCGTGGCCCAATTGACCTTCATTCTTGGTTTCACCCTTTTTATGGTCAGCTAAGTTCCTGGGACCTGGCAGCTGGCCTGGCTCTACTGCCGACTTAGGGGGTCTCTTAATAATTTTCATTCCCTTCACTACAACCTACTGTGATGTCTAGGAGAGGCTATACTTACCTTTTATCTTAAATGTTGTTCTTAGGACCCTCTATTCACCTTTGTGTTATCCTAACAGAGCCTCACAGAATTTCTTCACTGTATCTTCTTTTGAGATCTAAACTTCTAGATTTGTTCATACCTCTTAGAAAAGAAGGATTTGAAAAGATAGTCTGAAATATGTACAGAAAGAAAGCCAATTTTCGACTTTGTCAGTTTTCAACATCTTCTAGTGTTCTGCTTTTGCTCTTCTTGCTTAATTATATTACACAGTACACAGTGAGGACTTTGTCACTTTCCTATCTTTTAATTGATTTCAATATCTCCCCATTTTGCCTGTAATGTAACTCTATTTCCCCTTTCTTCTCTTAATGCATAACCCAGGAGAAAATTTCTACAGTCTTATAAATAGGTGCCCTCAAGCAGACACTGCCCATTGTCCTTAGCCATGACTCATACCTTCATTTCCTTGCATTAGGCCTTTAAAGGAACTCATACACATAACAAAGAAAGTGTATGATGCTTTAGCTAAAATAAACTTTATTTGGGGTTGTTCTTTCCCTTTCAACCATTTTTGTAAACAACTATTTGTTCCTAGACTCAATTTGAATTCTTTTCCTTACCTTCTCCAGCTATCAACTTTAAATGAATATCTTTTTGTGTGGGCTCTCATATCAATTCTTGTTTTCCCTAATATTATATATTAATATATAATCATTATACAATATAAATTGTATAAAATACACACTACATTTAATATATGCAATATATTTTATAAACTGTAAACAATATAATAATATATAGTGTTATGCTTTCATTAACTTTGTGGTAAAGTGATATAGACCCAAGATATATAAGCACTCACGTCTTTGAAAAATCCCTCTAACCTATGAAATTGTCAATAAAATGCATTTAAACTTCAGTACCATTCTCTCTTCTTCCTCAAAGCAGATGTAAAGCTCCCATGGCGAGCTTCCCATCATGGGATAGGAACTCAGGGATGGGTAGTTTCTTCGTGGCCAGCCTCCATCTTCTCTCAAATTATTTCATCCTTAAAACTGACAGATAAGTAATATGAAGAGGTAGATAAAAAAGGTGACAAGGTATATGATGAGACTGGATACAGTATTTTCAATGGGAGAAACAGTTATCAGATTATTCTGAAAGTATTCATGTTTTTATTTCATCCATGACTTTAAACTAAATAACCATACAATTGCTTCTTCAGATTGATAGTATCTGTGCTGAGCAGTTTCTGTTGCTGTGGTAAACAGCATGAGTAAAAGCAACTTAAGGAAGGAAGGGTTTATGGATCCAGAGAGAAAGAGTCCACATGGAGGGAAGGGCATAGTATGGCAGCATGCTGCAAAAGCTGACTGATCACATTTTCATCCACACACCAGAAGCAGAGAGGGGAAATAGAAAGTGGGATAAGACTACAAATCCTCAAACTAGAGCCCCCCAAGAACATCTTTCCCCAGCAAGGCTCCCCCTAATGTAATTTCCATAATGTCCTCAGAGCCACCAACTGGACATCAAGTGTGCCAATATATGAACAAATCAGAGTCATTTTTTATTCAGGCCGTAACAGTAGCCAACCTTATTCTACTTTCAATCATTAAACACTATTGACATATCAATTTACAAACCTACCTCTGCATGTTACCTCTAACCATTTGTTCTACTTAACAAAGATGTGTGGATTGGACATGGGAATGTATGCTATACCTTGTAATTTTCATAATTGCTGCCTAATTGTTCTTATTGTGTTTATTGTTATAAGAAAAGAGTCTTTTATTTGACTAAAAGGGAGAGATATTGGAGGGAGGGGAAGATACACCTTAAAAAAAAAAAAAGAGGATAAGTGTGAGATGTGGAGGAGGGCAGGAGGGTGGGATCCGGAGGGGAGGAAGGAGGGCACTGTGATTGAGATGTAACTTGAAGAAATAAATAAATGTTGAAAAAATTATATGCATGCCCAAGCTAAGAAATGAAACTTAACATTTTATGTTTACAGTAATTAAAACATCACTAACTCTGTGGCCTGGAATGATTAATCTAACTGACTTAAACTTACTCTATAAAAAGAGCACTTCTTGGAAAAGCCACTTCTTTGAGATTTCAATTTTTCATCTAAAAAATGAAGAGGTTTGAAGCAGATGATATCTGAAGTTTCTTTTATCTCCAAGACTCCATGAATCTGTGACTTTATAATATGTGCCTTGCAGGAATTCTGCAAGAATTAATGTTTTTGAAATAATTTAAGACCTAAGGATGAAAGGTTTTTATGGTGGTGCCAAAAACTATTTCTATTAAATGAAGCATGCCAGGGAAATCTGTTGTGCCCAGGGACAGCTGCCGTCAGTGGCATCCCCAGCATTGTCTGCGCCCAACAGTTCCAGAAACAGAACAAGAGGAGCAAGAATTCCACCAGGAGGCCAGAAACCATAGTGAGTGGAGAACAGAAGCATTCCTGAAATTCAAAGCTGAAAGCAGCAGCATGCATATGCAAACTTCCCATAATGGCCTTATTAAAGCCCTTTCTCATTCCAGGGTAGAGGAGTCCCTGACAGCACCTTGCAGTTCTGACCTCCCTGTACAACTTCCAGCTTCAGCAAAGCAAACCAGTTTGATGCTCCAATTTTTGCTACTTATTTAACTGAAGTGATTGCCCAGCTACTGATTTTTATTTCAATGCTACTTATACATCATTAATCTATTTTTTTCTGATTTTGCCTCAGTTAATAGACAATCAAAAGTCACAACCAATGCTTAATTATCCCATGGCTAAGTAACAGATTTGTTACTCATAGCCAGTGGTTCTTTAGCCACAGTTTTAAATTTTGTTTAAATTTAAAACTTGTTTTAATTTTATTTTTACATTATTGCCCTTCATTTAACATTTAGAATTAAATCATTGAGGCCTTTTGTCAAATAAGCACGTACATGATTCATTATACTCAGCAAATAATGAAGGGCATAACCTAGTAGATAGATAGATAGATATAGATATAATAAGATATTAAACAGCAATACTGTAAGAGCAGGTATAAATTGTACCTCACCATGGTTTTTATAGGATTTTTACTTTTACGTGTGCTTGTGTGTGTGTGTGTGTGTGTGTGTGTGTGTGTGTGTGTGCATGTTAGTGCAGTGCATAAGGAGGCCAGAAGAGGGCACTGTATAATGAATTACACAAAAATATAAATGTTTGAATTTACTTGCCTGGTTCTTAACCTAAATGATGATGATAATTGTGCTGGAATTTATCTTGTTATTGCAGAGTATCCTCCCAGAAGGAGACAGACAGTTAGTTCTCCTAATACAAATACTGCCTCAAACTGCTACTGCAGAATTTTTTTTAAAAAAGAAAGAAAAAAAGAGGGAAGGAAGGAGGGATGGAAGGAAGGAAAAGAAAAAGAAAAAGTGGTTATGGTAGAAACTGTTTAGTAAGTGCAAGCATAAAAACCTTGTAAGAATTTAAGCTGTGAAAATGACCACTTGGTCATTTGGGTATTGTGAGCACTTTGTCATTTAAAGAAAGTCTGAATACACTTTTTTTACTTTACACCTGGCACAAGAGAATCCATATACTCAGCTCTTAAATAAAAAAAAATTGATGAGTATTATAAATCATTTCTTTTAGCAATTTAACAAGTTTTGAAACTACCTTTGTAACAATGTTCATTCTGTATTAATGTTACTGTTTGTATTTTTGAGTGGCTATTCCTGGTGCACAATAAGGACCAGGAACTCTATCTTCACTAGCAACCTTATTTTATGGAAATATTTTTCATGATAGTAAAAAAATGTTATAAACTTTGAAAGAGATAGATTTCAATCTTGGCACAGGTACTATTTATCAGAGTAAGCCTTTAGAAAAATGGCATTAAAAATATTTTCCAAAGGGGTAGAATATCTTACATGGGAAGGAAATAAAAAAAAAACAGAATAGTAGAAAGGGTTAATATGAAAACAAGAAGACTCTCAAGAAGGAAGGATCCAGCAGGAGGACAGGAAAAGGGTGAAGGGTAGTGGGGTAAAGGGAATCATAAAGCAATATATTAAGATATATGTATGAAAAGGTTATAATGAAGCATATTACCTTGTATGGAAACTTGAAAGAATATAAGGAAATCTACTGTGAAGGGTACTGTCAAACAGAATGAGTACAAAACAAGTTTAAATATTCTTTTTTAAAAATATGTATTTATTACTTCAGGTTACATCTCCATCACAGTGCCCTCTTTCCACCTCTCCCAGTCCCACCCTCCCACCCTCTGCCCCCTAACCCTTCCATCACACTCCTCTGGAGTGGAGTGTCCCTACATAACAGTCCCCTGCCCCAGTTCAGCAGTCATATGAGGGCCAAGAGCCTCCTCATACACTAGGGGCCTACAAGGCAGCACCACTAGGGCAAAGTGTCTCATTGATAGGAAACAAAGTCTATGTTCCTGTTCTCCTTGGTACATTGGTTGTAATATAGTTATCCTGTACCATACGGCTAAAATCCAATTATAAGTGAATAGATGCTATTTGCAACCTTCTGAGTCTGGGTTAGCTCACTCAGGATGAGCTTCTCTCGTTCCATCCATTTGGCTGCAAATTGCATGATTTCATTGTTTCTGATGGCTGAGCAGTATTCCATTGTGTAGATGTACCACAGGTTTTTTATCCATTCCTCAGTTGAGAAATATCTGGGTTGTTTCTAGTTTCTAGCTATTACAAATTAGGCTGCTATTAACACAGATGAGGAAACTTCCTTGTGATTTAGTGAGGAATCCTTTGGATGTATACCCAGAAGTGATATGGCTGGGTCCCAAAGTCTAAATATTCTAAAGCGAGGTATCTCACAGATAGGAGCTTCCCTCATAATGAGTTTTCCTCTAGACAAATACCCACTAATCACCTAAAACTAACAGTTGTTGATTTGTAAATATTGACCTAAAAGATGGTAGACAGGTAGAGAGAAAAGGAATTGTGCACATCTCTGAACACATTTTCTTAATTTTTTTCACATATATGCTTATTTTTAATATTAAATATATTGCCCACTCTCAAATTTAGGCAGATAATATTGAATGTTTATTGAATAGGTTCTCAATTAGCTAATTTATAACAATATATAATAATATGTAAAAAATATATTTATATATTAAGAAGTAATATGAACTGAATAGCTTCCATGTTATAGGTACTGAAACTGAGGAAACTGTCTTAAGAAAGTAAGAAAGCTGCAATTGACAATAAAGAAAACAAGCCAATTACACCTCACCCAAGAAAAATTCCATATTAGAGGACAAGTAGAAACTACTTTTTTAAAGAAGAGTATATAAAATGAGAAAACACAAAATAATTTCATAAAAGTCCAGTACTGAGTTAGTAATTAGCCAAAATCAACATGAAGTCATAAGACGGGGTTTAATTTAGTCATGAAATTCCAATTTAAAACACTGAGAATCAGGTTTCCTAAGGTTACTGATAACAGCAACATGTGCTATTGTAGAAAGAAAGGGTTTTTCCATGTGTGACAAGAGAGCAGAAGGGATGATACGGAAATAGGGAAAAGTGACCAGCATCGTGGGGAAGAGGGTGGGCAATTGAGTGGGACGGGGAGATGAATAAGAAGAAAGTATGCTTGGAAATCTCATAGTGTGTTAAGTTCTAAGTGAGGCATCTTTCTCAGCACCTGGGCCCAGCTTGCACAACCAATGGGAAGGAGTGCTGTCAGACACTGTCTGCTGGACATGACATGGCTCTTATAGTCTTGATCTCACAACAGCTTCCGTTATCTGCACAAGGTCAAACCAGTCAGAATCCCAGCAAAGGTGAGGTTAATAGCTCCACTCTAGCCTAAGGCTAGTTGATGGAGGGTGAGTGATTGGTATAAATTTTTCTTTGGAGTGTGGCTACAGTAGGTCACCCATGCTTCAATGGATGACTCACATCTGTGCATGTACAGGAGGCACTAGCTGGACACACTGGTTGGTATCTCTCTCTCTCTCTCTCTCTCACACACACACACACAGAGAGAGAGAGAGAGAGAGAGACAGAGAGAAAGAGAGAAGAGAGAGACATGAAATTGGGAGGAAGGTGTGTTGGGAAAATATAGAAGAAGTTGGAGAAGAGGAATAGGTGTGGATGTGATTATAATATTTGTATACATGTTTAAGATATATCTTTTTCCCCCAACAGCTCCCCCTTTAAGTTTAATAAATGGCTCTTTCTCTTATAATAATAAATACAATTCACAACAACAGAGGTAATTAGGCCACAATTATAAGAGTTATATGACTTAGCATACATTCCCATTGTCCTGTCCATATGTATTTGGCACCTGACTTTAATGTTCTACTATCTAACCATCTCCTTTTTAACTGACTGATATTTATGAACAAAATTACATTTAAAAACAGAAAAACAAAACAAAATCCTATGTAATATGAAAATTCAGCAGTGGTAGTTTTGTTGATGAGTGTTACAGTGTAATCATTAAGTTACATGTTAGTCTTCAAAAGACTCATCATGGGATTGCAATCACATCTATCACGAATATGATTATCAGGTGCAGCCTGATGTAAAAGACTGGGTTGGTACTGGGTGGGAGGGGAGGGTATGGGGGAAGTGGGTGGGAGGGTGGATCTGGGAGGAGGGGAGGGAGGGGGATGGGGATTGGAATGTAAAATAAACAAAAAAAATCTTAACATAAATAAAAAGAAATGAAAAAAATGACCGAACAATTAAATGCATTACATCGTGTTGATATTTTGATATCTAATCATTAGAATCTATCAAAAAAATTGTATGTGGGCATAGCCAGAGATGACTCTGTGGCAAATGGAAATATTCTGACAACTTTTATTTTACCATAATAAGTGGTATTCTATTCGACCACTTAATTAGTGGCCAAAACTTCCTGAAGCCTCAAGAGCTAATATTATGCAAAGTATGAACTCAGCAATATTCAGTGTGTCCTTAAAACCATGCCTGTGTTGGAAGAAGTTTGCTGCAAATGATCCTGCTGCCATAGTATTTAATTACTGCCAGCATTTTGGGGATTTATGGTGTTGTTGTGGTTCCTTTCACCACACTGTGGCACGGTATCCTACTGTCTTCAACGCCAGCAAGTTGTGTCAGTGTACTCATCATTCATATTTCTTTAAGCCAGAGATTTGGGCAAAGCTTCTATGTTGGGAAAAAAGATAGTTAGTTTAATCTTTGTGAGATCCCATTGAACTAAAAGCACAATCTTTTAGTCTCTCAAACATTATGTGGCATTCTTGGAGGATATACTGGATTTTACGGGTTTTTCAGAGCACGGCTTTTAAATGACAAGTCACCTTCAATAACTTCACATTCGCATTTATGAAGCCACTCAAATATAAAAGCACTCATTCCATATGCTGATTATGTTTCATCTATTTCACAGCCATGTTTAACACCATTGAACAATATTCATTAAACAAATAAAAATGTCATTTTTTTATGAAAAAGGAAGCATCACAAAGTGCATGTCACATTTATTTCAGAATTTGGGACTTTCATAAAATGTGCTTTTCTAAAATTAACATATATTTTAAGCAACCAAATGTGCTTAGAGGATGAAAATTAGTCAGCACTGATTAAGGAGGTTCAACTTCCTAATAGGACACATGAAATGTGACCTCTAAAATTGAAAGTTTTCATATATATATATTAGATCTTCCAATACTTCATTTATTGATGGTCTTGTAACATGTCCACTCTAAAATTTGACTTTGAAATAAAATGTAGTTGTTGGCTAAAATTTATGTAGTTAATTGGGCTGTATGTGATAAAATAAAGTTTATAGTAATACTGAGAGATTATTATTTGTGGTGTCAATGTGATGCATTTATTGTATCCCTTATCTAAAATTTAACTACCCAAGGTTCACCAGATAGCCATGCTATTGAGAATGTGGATATATATATATATACATATATATATACATGTGTATATATATATATATATATATATACACATTATAATTTGACTGTGTCTTGATTGTCTAACTCATATTACCTGGGTTCTGAAATAAACTGTTGTTCTTATCATAGCAAATTAGTTACTAATTATTTTTGGATAGTTGTGGATTTTTCATTTGTCTCATCAGCTTTGTGGGTTTGAGAATGGCATACATCTGGTTTTGGATCCAGGCTCTGCCACCTAGTGGCTATAAGACCTTAAAGTCATTTATATTCCTGGAGCCTCAAACCATTCACCTAATAACTTAATGCTAGTTAATAATATTGCCCACCTAGGACTTATGTAACTATTTAGTTAAATAAGATAGTGTATGTAAAATTATTGGCTCTTAAGAAAGTCTCATAAGAACATTCCCACATTACTGGTGGGAGTGCTAACTTGTACAACCACTATGGAAATCAGTCTGGTGATATCTTAGAAAACCTGGAATAGCTCTACCTGAAGACCCAACAATACCACTCCTGGGCATATATTCAAAAGATTCCTCACCGATCCACAAGGACATCTTCTCAACCATGTTCATAGGAGCTTTATTTATAATAGCTAGAAATTGGAAACAACCCAGATGTCCTTCAACTGAAGAATGGATTAAAAACTGTGGTACATTTGGGTTTTTCCCTCTGCCTTTTAGTTAATTTGGCTAAGGATTTGTCTATTCTGTTGATTTTCTCAAGGAACCAACTCTTGGTTTCATTGATTCTTTGTATCATTCTTTTTGTTTCTAAATTGTTGATTTCAGCCCTACGTTTGATGGTTTCCTGCCTTCTGCTCCTCTTGGGAGTGTTTGCTTCTTCTTTTTTTTCCAGTTCTTCCAGTTCTGATGTTAATTTGCTAATATGACCTGTCACAATTTTTCTTTTTGTAGGCACTTAGTGCTATGAACTTTCCTCGTAGCACTGCTTTCATTGTGTCCCATAGTTTTGTTTATGTTGTGCCTTCATTTTCGTTGGATTTTAAGAAGTCTTTATTTCCTTCCTTATTTCTTCCCTGACCCAGTAGTCATCCAGTAAAGAGTTGTTCAGTTTTCATGAGTGTGTAGGATTTCTGTTATTTCTATTGTTGTTGAAGTCCAGCTTTATTCCATGGTGGTCTGATAAGATAAAGGGGTTATTTCAATTTTCTTGTATCTGTTGAGGCTATCTTTGTGTCCAACTATGTGGTCGATTTTGGAGAAAGTTCCATCCGGTGCTGAAAAGAGGTACATTTTGTGTTTGGGTGAAATGTTCTGTAGATATCTATTAGGTCCATTTGCTTCAGGACCTCCATTAGACTCATTATTTTTCTGTTTGGTTTCTATCTTGATGACCTGTCCATTCTTGTGAGTGGGGTGTTGAAGTCTCCCACTACTAATGTGTGGTTTAAGCTTTAGAAGAGTTTCTTTTAGAAATATAGGTGTCCTTGTATTTGGGGCATAGATATTCAATATTGAGATGTCATCTTAATGAATATTATTTCCTTTAATGAGTTTTTAGTGCCCTTCTCTATCTTTTTTGATTGACTTCAGTTGAAAGTCTATTTTATTTGATTTAACATGGCTACTCCAGCTTGCTTCCTGGATCTATTTGCTTGAAAAACATTTTCCCAGCCTTTTACTCTGAGGTACCCTCTATCTTTGTTAGTGAGATGTGTTTCTTGTATGCAGCAAAATGATGGGTCTTGTTTATGGATCCATTCTGTAAGCCTGTGTCTTTTTATTGGGGAGCTGAGTCCATTGATGCTGCTGGTGAGGTTGTGGAGAAAGGGGGACATTCCTCCATTGCTGGTGGGAGTACAAGCTTGTACAACCACTATGGAAATCAGTCTGGTGATGTCTTAGAAAACTTGGAATACCTCTGCCTTGAGACCCAGCCATACCACTTCTGGGTATACATCCAAAGGACTCCTCACCAAATCACAAGGAAGTTTCCTCATCTATGTTCATAGCAGCATTATTTGTAATAGCTAGAAACTAGAAACAACCCAGATGTCCCTCAACCGAGGAATGGATAAAACAAAACAAAACAAAAACTGTGATACATCTACACAATGGAATACTACTCAGCCATCAGAAACAGCAAAATCATGCAATTTGCAGCCAAATGGATGGAAGTAGATAAGCTCATCCTGAGTGTGCTAACCCAGACTCAGAAGAATGCAAATGGCATCTACTCACTTATAATTGGATTTTAGCCATATGGTACAGGATAACTATATTACAACCAATGTACCAAGGAGAACAGGAACATAGACTTTGTTTCCTATCAATGAGACACTTTTCCCTAGTGGTGCTGCCTTGTAGGCCCCCAGTGTATGAGGAGGCTCTTGGTCCTCACATGACTGCCGAACTGGGGTGTGAGACTGTTATATAGGGACACTCCACTCCAGAAAGTGGGATGAAAGTGATAGGGGGTAGAGGGTGGAAGGGTGTGGCTGGGAGGGGTGGAAAGAGGACACTGTAATGGAGATGTAACCTGAAGTAGTAAATATAAAAAAAAAAACTGTGGTACATTTACACAATGGAATACTACTCAGCTATCAGAAACAAGGAAATCATGCAATTTGCAACCAAATGGATGGAACTAGAAAAGCTCATCATGAGTGAGCTAACTCAGACTCAGAAAGATACACATGGCATATATTCACAAATAACTGGATTTTAGCCATTATAGTACAGGATAACAATCCTACAATCAATAGACACAAAAGAACAGGAACATGGATTTGGTTACCTGTTAGTGGGACACCCCACCCTAGTGGAACTGCCATGTAGGCCTCCTGTGCAAGAAGAAGCTCTTAGACCTCATGTGACTAAGGAACTGAGGGGGGCTGATACATGGAGACTTCCTACACCAGAGGCATGGGAAGGGTGACAGAGGGGGTAGAGGGTGGGAGGGAGGGGGTGGCGATGGAGACATAAGGAAGTAACAAATAAACATTAAAAAAAAGAAAATGAAAAAGAAAAAAGACAGTCCCCATAAGTGGTCATTATTGTGACCAACACCATTAACATTGTTATTGTTTTACAAATACATGGTATTCTTATAGACAATTTAGTTTTTCAATTTTATTTTTTTAACTACTGAGACATACAGTTACTGGTTTGAACATATCTCAGAGGGTGAAAAAGTGGGAAATACAAAATATCAGATTCTTTGTGTTTGGACTGCTAAAGGTATTGAATAAACTCAAGGAATAAATAATGAGAGTCATGAGAGTCTGACATTACATTCCATTTTGGGGTTACTCTAGCCTCAGATTAGCCCTTTCCTGAGCCAGTATTACATAAAGAGACTGGCACAGGGAGGAGGGGAGCAGACGGTGTTTAATAGGAGTATTGGCAGGTCTTCTCTCTGCCATTTCACTGTTTTAAATGCCTCATGGTGGCATCTTGGTGTTTAAGTCCACTTTGAACAAACGGCGCTGTCATATTTAATTTCAACAATATAATTTCAACAGTATAATAACCTAAGATTTATAATGAAAATGAGAAACTTTGTAATTTTTTTTTTTGTCTTTTAGCAAACAACAATTAAACCAAATGTAGTGACATGTCCTTGTCTCTGTCACTTCAGAGTCCCAGGCTGGAGGGTTCCATGAGCCCAGAAGTTCAAGGCAAGCACAGGTAAAAGAAGGAGGCCCTTCCCCAGAGAAAACAAAATGACACAGGGACAAAACAAACCCAGAAAAATAAAATTGAAAGTCAAATTTTAGCATTTGAGAAACAATAAAAACTCGTAGATTATATAGAGATAAATAAAATCAACTATGTATATATGGCATAAAAGTAAGTGCAAAATTATCCAGGGTAATAAAAGAGGATGGAGTCTTCTCATGGTACATTATTTATGTATATGAATACTAAAAAATCTCTATGAAACCCACGACAATGCACAATGAATATATACCAATAACAGAGCATTGAATAAAAAAATCCATAAAGAATGTATGCTGGAAATGATTTATTTCTTTTTACAGGTGTTATATTTTTTTCTCCACAAATATTCTTTCACCTTATTAATCTGAAGCTCACTCAAGATTGAAATAAGAAAAGTTAATGGGACAAATACAAATGCCACCTTTTCATTTACATAATTTTGCTATTCCCTGCTCATTACAGAGAACTCTTAGTTCATTTGTATTAGCCTAGAAAATACCTAAATGCCTTTTTCTTTTCACATCTAATGCACATTGTGCCCACCATTTCTCACTGAAGAATATAAGGAAAACATTAGGTTGAAAAAAAATGAGTTTCATTTTACTAAATTTAAAATTAAGCCTTCAGCATAGAACCTGCAGACTAAATTCAACCTGTTAGTTTAATATAAATTATGAGCTAAGAAGACATTTCCCTTTGTAAATTGATGAAGAATTTTTTTCAGAGCTTAAATATTTGTTTTTTCTTAATCAAGTTTTCATTTACTTTAAATCTCAATTGCAGCTACCCTTCCCTCCTCTTCTCCCAGTCTCTCCCTCTCACCTCCCCTTCTCCCCCCCGTCCCCCATTTTTGAAAAATATGCCATGTGAAAACTGGCATGAAATCAGATGTAAACATCCATAATTAAGGGTTCATTGGGGAACAACCATACTAGTATTGTGCACACTACCCAAAATATTTGGTGTTACAACAGAGTTGGGTAGTCGTGACCCAGTCCATATTTGTCCCTCTTGTTGCTTACCACTGCTACTTGTTTGCCAGCAAATCACCGAAACACAGCTGCAAGTCCACAGCATCTCTCCTGCCATGAACAACCATGCATCATATTTTTTTGTACTTTTGCGCCATCCCAAGGAAAAAGAGAAAAAAGTAGACTCTACATATTATAGTGTTATGGTGCTGCGGAGTGTGGATTAATTCACTGTCAACTTAGAAAGTAAAATAACTTTTTACTTTTTTTAAAAGTACTTTATTTTTTTTCTTCAAGTTACATCTCAGTCACAAACCCTTCCCTATTCCCCCTTCCTGTCCCACCCTTCCACTCTCTTCCCCCCCAACAGCTTCCCTTTTCAATCCAACAAATGGTTCTTTCTCTTATAACAGTAAATATTATACAAAACAGCAGAATTAAATATGCCACATTTATGAGAGTTAAATGGCCCAGTATACCTTCCCAATGTCCAGTTCATACATATTTGGCCCCTGACTTTAACCTTCTACCTTCTAACCATCTCCATGAGTTTAAAGTTCTATAACTGTCTTAGCTTTCATACTAACTTGCATCACTATTATAACCATCTTCTTAGATCTAGAACGCCCTCTTGATTCCTAAACAACTCAAAATTTAGCTATGAGACTCAAGCTGTCTATTCTTCAACCACCTCAGAGAGCTGAGAAGGATAAATATATCTGATTATATAGAAAGTGCAGGGCTTGCAGCTTCCAATACTAAGAAATGACAAACCAGTGACTACTGGACAGTTCCCATTTTCTCTTCATACATTCCAGCATCAGTCTTCAGCCTTTTTGTCCTGTTTCTCTGACAGACATTTATTGTAGAGCAGGGATTATGAAGGACTAACCTACCCTGTCTTGGCAGAGCTAGGCTGTCGACTTCCCTGCTACCAAGTTTTGTCCTTTTTGGACAGCAGTCTGTCTGCAGTTGAAGAAAGGAGTTTTTTACATGCCAAGAGATAGGCTTGCCACTAATTCAACCATCTCACACTGGAGATTCTTCGATGCTTTTCTTCTACTTGGAGTAGAATAGGGGGTGCTGTCAGGAGCTGATATGTCATGATATCAAAAAAAAATCTTAATTTAAGACCACATCTTTGAATGCCATATTCTGCAGATCTCTTGGGGTTTTTGAAGATGCCTTATCTATCTCTTGTATTTAGATAAGCAAATGTTGCTTGGTCTACGTCGGTATTGATATTTGCATATTGATACAAAATTAAGATTATAGTTGGCCACAATGGTACTGACCCTTGTATATGGACACAATATTAAGATTGTATTGGGCCGCATAGGCATTGATCTTTGTATATTGATACAAAATTAAGAGTATATTTAGCCACATTTGAATAGATCTTTGTATATTGATACAAAATTAAAGGTAACACTTCCTAATGGTATCGTACCTAGAGATACTTAAAAATGAAATGTGAAGCTCTGGCCTCTTGATACCAACCGTCTTAAACTGTTTAGGATAGTTAAGAAAAACAAACTCCTAGTCATGCATGCATGTCACCTTGTTAGCTACTATGACAGTCTATCACAGATATTCTCTAAGCTACTCAGTAATTAAGTTGTTAAAATAACTTTTTAAATGAATGGTACTGGAGTGATGTTAAAAGGATAAATACTCAACCATCCCAAATTAAGCTCACGTCACATCTCTGAAAAACAGTGATCAGGACAAGCAGGAATTTTGAGTGAACTCTCTCTTCACAACAGACTCTCTTCATAAAATAAAGGGTAGAAATGAGGCCAAAGCAAAATTTCTTAGCAGTTCGCTCTGCAGCCAGCTGAGATAATCTGTTTCCCTGTGATGACTTGTGAATCGTTATGATGATGGCAGCTGAAAAGTACAAACAGAAGGACTAATTGAAATTATCAACTTTAAAAATGACTTTATTTTTTGAGATTATAATTATATCATTTCTCCCTTGTCTTTCCTCCCTCCAAATACACCCACATACACCACCTTTTCTCTTTACAGTTCATGGTTTCTTTTTCTCTTTTCAATAATTAGTGCTTATACATACATGCATATATGTCTATATACATATATGTGTGTATACACATATGTGTGTCCCTAAATACAACCTGTTTGGTCTGTACAATGTAAATTGCATGTATCTTTTCAGTACTGACCATTTGATATTGGAAAATGAATTTTAAGAGCAAGAGGTTCAGGGAATTTGTTGTGAGATTGTGTCTGCAAGAAATGTCTGGCACTACACAAGTAGTCTCACCAACATTACTACCTAAACATGAGCTGAACAAGGACAACAACAACAATAGATATGTAAACGGGGGGGGGGGTGAGGCAGGGGGAGGAGACTAGGAAGCCTCCACCCTACACAAAGTACAATATAGAGAATTAAGGAATGCTGAGAGTGAGAGAAATAGTTTTCTCCCAGGGAAGAAAACACCAATTATTTTCAACTTCTTGGCAAGATAATTTCTCAAAGTGTCAAAAGGAATGGAAGTGGTCTTAGTAGTCAGTTTAGAAATGAGGCAAATAAATGGTCAGATGGCTTTCCTAGGCTCTCGAGAAGATGCTACATAAGTCAGTTACTTATTGATGGAGAAGTCAGTGGACAGTTTGACATGATGGAGCCATCGACGTCCACATCTGTGCAAAAGCAAAAGTACGTGAGGATATTTTCAAACAAAGCTAAGAAAACACTAACAGTACTGCCTAAAGTATGATCTAATTAGATGTGCTTTAAGTAATGGCGGTGAGACTATGTGTGGAATGCCAGAGGCTTTGCTATTTGTAATTTTACAAAGTTTAAAGAAATGTAAGATGCTTAAAACCTGAATTATTCACCTTATTAGTCATCAGCAGTCACTTGACATAAATTATGTGAGTGTACGCTATTATTGAGTTAGTAATGTTGTCAGCACAAGTCTTATGGGCTTAAACATTGGGTGAGCTTGAGGTCACCACCCAGACTACATGCTCTCTGAACAATTATTCTCAACTACTATTATCAAACACTAAAAAGTTTTGATACTAGCTTGATGTTATTTTCCTTGTGAACTCAACAATGCTTCTTCATGAGCAACAAGAAAGATTAATACTTATCTTGAAGTATATTTTAGTAATGACTCCCACAAAAACAGTTTTTGCTTGAATCCTATAATAGCAAATGCTCTACATGTCTTGTGCTATCAAAAGTTCAAACAATTATCCAGTCTTCATTTTTACACAAGTTGACAACAACTTAAACCACGGCTCTGACCTAAAACACAACTTTAACAGGAATTTTCTGGTCATGATGAAAGTATCTAAGAATGTTTGAGTTTCATAAACCAGTTAGCTATATAACTGAAAAACTTCAACATAACCTCCAATTGGAAGTCACTAATCTGAATGTTATCTCCTGCTACAAGTCAAATATCAAGATGGGTATCAGAAAGACTATAGCAATGTCTTCCAAGATGCCAATGTGATAAACAAACTCATATTCTTTACACACTGAGTTTAAACAATGTGCAAGAAGGTATTTTCTAGATGAATTAGACAAAACCTAATTCAAGATAAACATTAATTGAATAAACATTAGCTTTCAACTTGGTAATACAGAACAGTAAATCTGAACACTTAGTGTGTTTTCTAAGCATCACTATAACAAAGTACCACAAGTTTAATTATTTTTCAGTATTATCTTCTTTGAAGAGATTGTGTGATTATGACAGACCATCTAAATATATATGTAAAAGTTTAATAATTAAAAGTTTTTGAATGGAGACTATGAAATGGAAGTAAGAGTCCGTGAGGGACAGATAAAATGGTCCATATGGCAGGTAAGCAAAAGGAAAGCTCCTGGGAGGACGGAGAATAGTGGTTAGAAATGGAAAGGGGGATACAGGAGAAGAGAGGGGAAATAGGCCAAGAAGAGCAAAGTTTGTATTAAAATGTCACAGTGAGATAAATTATCATTTAATATGAAAAAGCAGTACATGGAAATCTTTGTTTTGTCCTGTTACTTGAAAATATAATATCCTCAATTTTGCCCAGTACGTCTACAACCTGTGCTTTACACACCAAAACACAACTTTTGTTCTACAAGAAAAATATCTTCATGTAGATATTCTCAAAGAAACTTAGAAGTGTGTTCCAAAAGCTCAAAAACAAAAACAAACAAACAAATCCTGAAAACATGCCCAAAAATATATTGGTTTTTTTTTCTCCTCTAGGAATCTATGTGTGTGGTTACATTTAGTAAAAGTATTTGTCTATTCTGCAACATTAACAGCAGCAGATATTTGAAACTTCATTAAGCCCCAAGCCAAATATATATATGTATATATGTATATATATATACATACATACATACATACATACATACATACATACATACATACATATAATGAGGGCATTGTTGAATGGATGAAAGAAATCCATACTGCATGAAATTGTAAAAAATCTAAGTGATAATTATTTTTAGCATTATGGATTATATATGCTTTGATGATTTCACTTTGTATAAATATTATATTGAGATGAGAAATATAATTAAAATGGATTTTATAAAATTGATTGCATTTTGTAGGTACAGTAAAGAAACAAAAAATACTGATACAATAAGGTGAGTTCATGAAGAGCTACAGAAACATTGCTCAGAAGTGCGAAGCAAACTTTACACAAAAGGAAGCTCCAATTACCTGTCTTTACCTCACCTTGCAATGCATAACCTTTAGAATTAACAAGCTTTTCATTTGCTCACGAAGATCCTAATTGTTCACTAATTCTTTGATGAGTGTGTTGAATGAACTTGGCATTGAACTTTTTCATACTCTTGCACCAGCTCATTGCTTCAGAATTTTCTTTTGTTAATCCTTCCTTGAATTTATATGCTGACTATAATGAATTTTGTTTGGATCTAAAAATCACTAAGAAAGGATTGCATTACTGGAAATGCATAGTGCTCAAAACAAGAACAACAAACACTAAAACCAAGATAACCTGTTATCACCACGAGGGCTGCAGCTGGTGGCAGAATAACAAGGAAGTCCAAACAAAGGATCTAACACAAGAAGTAGAGACAGACTGGAACATAGACCATATCATGGGCTTCAAGGACTTTGACTTCAAAGTATGTAATTATGTAATTATGATGAAAAGAGCCCAAAAAGTCAAAGTCAAAGGAAACTTGTTATGGAAAATTTGTGCTTCTGTCACTTTTCTTAGTTTCGTCTAGATGTATGTTCTTTGAGGAGAACCAATGAATTATATAGCTATCATGTTATTATATATTACTATTACCTGAACATTTTACCTGAAACAGAAGATTTAGGTTGAATAAGCATTGACTTCATTAAGCCCAAGCCATGTGTTACTAAGGCTCTTGCTGCCTTATCACCACAGAGGCTATGAGCAGAAACAGGAACCGGACCTTTAAGTGTCACTCTACATTTAGAGAGACAGTAATCTAAGAGAATATAGCAGGTTAATGCCTTTAAAACTATCTTCCAACTCATCTGCATCTAGCCAGTTCCATACAGAGAGAGCAAAGGAAACAAAGGAAGCCAATCACTCTGGAGGTTAGTCCTGCTTTTCTGGTCATGTGGTCCACCATGTTTCTGAGAATGGTGATGTCTGAGTCTCTCTCATTATCTCCTTTGCAGTAATGCATCATTCAATGATGTGTGGGCTAATGCACTTCTTGAAGCAATGTGTCTGTTTACTTTCTGCCAGTGTCAACTTTGCACTCCTCCAAGGACATCTGTGTTGGGTGGTAGTAAACTCAAAACAAGCAAATTCTTAAGAACAGGTGTGGTAAAGAATGAGTAACACATAAGTGATGGTGTATGTGCAGATTCCTTTTTACAATATATAGTACAAATGCATTTTATAAAGTATGGTTCCCTCTTCCTGTCATATGTGGAAAGTAGGCATAGATTGCCTTAGTACAATAAAGACTGCAATAAATTTTAAATCAGTTCAGTCAAGGAACGAACTTTTCCCAAAGATGAGCTCCATAGACAGAAATTCCATTGCAATTTTCCTGTACAAGTACTGATTCTGCACATGTCAACAAGAATCAAATATGCAGTCTCAGCCTATGTGTTTTTTGGAAGAAGTGTTGTATACTTGCATACAAACAGTTATGTGAAGTTCATTTTAAAAATATCTCTCCATTTGAACGTGAGTTGATGTTGTTTGCCTTGCTTTTCCTAAGTGAAAGGCTAGGTGGTCCCAAAGGTCATCCTTGAGTTCCTCTGTTTGATTGACAGGATGAAGGCCAAATGTTTGAATGTCAAACTTTGCCTGAGTTTGTCTGTTGTTTAATGTCATTCAACTTACACTATTTCTGAAGAAATCAGCTTTCTCCAGTAAGAAAACTCTATTTGAAGACCAGCCACAGAATTTGTACAGGTTCACTTGAACCAGGAATTGAGGCCTCCTATTTCTTCTCTATTGCCATGTTCTAGAGGGACTAAAATCACCAGAAGAAGCATGGTAAAAATCACAAGTTGGAGGGAGGGGTAGAGAGATAGCTGTATTTGATAGAGCTTTCTGCTCTTCCTAAGGTTCAAGTTTGACTTCCAGAACTCATATCACAAATCTCATAAACACCTGTACCTCCAGCTCTAGAGGATCTGATGCCCTTCTTCTGGCCATCATAGATACCTGCAAACACATGCCAGATAGCAAACAGGCACATGCAAATACATATACATACACACACACACACACACACACACACACACACACACACACACCAAGATATTTCTAATTAATTAAATTAATAGCCACTTTAGAGGAGTTGGAAGGGGAAGAGGGATATATATGTAATTATGTATGTATGTATATATATATATATCAAGATACTTATGCATATATAATTTTAAAAATCATGATAGAACATAGGGTTCTTTCATCTTACAGTTCAAGATTAACATTGAATTTCACCTTTTTAACAATATGTATTACTATCAAATGGAAAGGTACTTGGAAAACAGTCACAAGTTTTGGGAACAGTGATATTCCCTGTATGGGGAGGGTTGACCAGCATGAATACTACCCACAGGTGTAAGTGGTAGTATCATTAGTTGTAGTAAATAAAAGAAATAATACAATGGTGAAAATTTGGGCTCTTTTCATCATAATTACATACTTTTTTTTTTAAAGAGTATCAGTGTTCAAATGTTTTTCCCCTCTCTTTGCTGCTTCATCTCCTCAAGTTCCTCTTTCATTGTTTATATCATCCTTTATTCCCTTCTGAACAAGGACGTATAGAATCAAAGTTTCCTACTGATACTGTCTTTACAGTGATATGAAAGTTGATATTTGATAAGGTAATAACAAAATGGAACTTTATCAAAAAGCAATACGTCTAACACAGACTACCTCTTTAACAGGAATCAGATGCCTGCTTCAGTTCAAGCTTTGCTAACTTTTCCTCAAGGTTCAAATGGAGAACAGCCTTATTAATTGAAAAATATTGTTTTCCATGGTTCTAATGGCACATGGGTATTCATGAGAAACTCATCTTGAAGGAGCAAACATCTCTCTGGGCATAGTGAACACCACTGATAGCCTAGTTTGCCATCTAATGTAACCTGATCTGAGTATTAGTTCAAGTTTATGAAGAAAATATGCATAATCTTGTGACAATGTGTCAAAAATACACCCATGAGTTCATCCAGAAGAATAAAATATACTTTAGAGTAATTTGAATAAAGTTGTATTATCCAGATTTACAGGGAAGAAAAGGGAAATCTATTATAAAGAAGAAAGGAAAGAAGGAAGGAAGGAAGGGAAATATAGAAAATAAATTATTTTGACTCCAAAACTGATTGACTTGCATTTCATTAGGATTTAAGAAGGTAAAATAAAAATAAGTTCAAGATACATTTTAATAAGTGACCACCATCTTCCTGACTCAGAAACTGTCTATTTAAATAATTAAAAACCTACTGCAGACACAACAGCAGGTCGCCTTTAAGGGTTGATCCAGGAAGAGTCCACACTGTAATATAATTTGGCAAGAAGACATTAACCATCAGCTCAGCTATTCTTCTGTGTCTATATTTCAGGTATTTTCCACCCTTTATCATTTTTCAGAGTTTATTCCAAAGTTTGTGTTCTTGTATTCTGAATCCTTTTCTGTCATACAAATACACAAGTCACCAGTTCAAAAAAAAAAAAAAAAAAGCAGGCTGAGATTCAAACTGAGACCAATAGCTAGCTACTGTTTGTTATGATCTGGGAAACCTAACAAATTAATGAAATAACTCTAACTACAGACTGTCATGAAGTCAAAGCTGGAGGAAAGTTAATGAACATCCAATTCAAGTCCATTGCTTACAGATACAAAGCTAAAGTCCATTCATGTGCAATGGTTTGGCCAAGGTGATACAGTGATAAAGCAGGACTGGATGCTGATCATTAAACTAAAGCTACATCTTGATTAACTGGTACCTTTTCTGAAATGTTATCCACTTTCTACCTTAAGAAAGTATTCGTTCAGGAGATGAGGAGATGAGGCATGATATAAAGTGCTTGTTGGGGCATGTGTTGTGTCCTGAATCTAAATACCAGTTACCCTACCACACATACATACATACACACACACACACACACACACACACCCACACACAGTGAGAGAAAGACAAAAGAGATAGAGAGAGAAAGAGACAGACAGACACAGACAAACCGCCATGGAGAGAGAGAAAGGGGGAGAGGGAAAGAGGGACAGGTGCAGTAGTTTGTATCTCTAATCCTATCATTGAGGAGGAAGAAATAGTCATGTTCCAGAAGCTCTCTAGTCATTCAGCCTAGCCTAGTCAGGTTCAGTCAGAGATCCTGTCTCAAAAATAGGGTAAAGACCAGCTAACGAAGACTCTCAGAATTAACTTCTGGACTGAGCACACACACAGACACACACACACACACAGTTCTGTGAAACTGTCTATACTCACAACTCATGAGTCAACTTGATCTTCCCTCCTTTTAAAATATCTACTTGAATGTTTGCTATTAAAAAGAAAATAATATTTAGTTTATGTTTTAAGCATACAACATGAGCTCCCAGGATCTGGCTATGCCCTGCCTATTCAATTCTGGAGTTACAGATATGTGTGACTGTACCTACATTTTGTGTGGGTGATGTGGATTTAAACTCAACTCTACAGCTAGTGGTTGTACCCACTAAGCCTTCTCCCCAGCTCCAAATCCTATCCAAACTTCCAACAAGGGCAACCTATTTGTAGAGACTCCTATATCAGTATGTTCTATCTTATATGGTTATGAGAGCTTATGTTTTCCAGAAGAGTAATATATGCTTATATATCACTTGAATAAATAGGGTTCCTTTCTTTCTTATTATAAAACTTTACAACAATGACAAAAAGGACATTGAAATTATAAATCAGAAAATTAGAAATTAGAAATTGTTGTCCTTTTTATTCAATTCAAAAAGCAGGTTTCATTGAAAAAAAAATCTGCTTCGAGCAGAAAAGTCTGCTCAGTTTACCATTAGCTGCTATATATCCATATATCCACAAGATCACACCATGCTTCTTCCTAGAGAAATACTGGTCCAAAACAAAACACACCCAAGATAAGTTTCACATGTGACTGCAAGCTCAGGGATGGGGCTGGCCCCATTCCCAGCCCAGTAAGAGTCTTGGTTGGCCTAAACCAATTACAGTGTCATTTCTCTTATCAGTGATTCATTTAGACATAGGCCACGGGAAATAAGACTTGTAAAGAAGCCCACTGGGAGTCTTCTGGGAAAGACTTCTTTACTCTTGACAACATACAGGTTGAAACAGTTTCTCCTTCCCCTAAATCTTGTTTTGTCTGCCTGTCTTGCCTGTGAGAAAAACTAGCTCAAAATGCCAACCCATAGTAAGGGAGAAGACCTGGACTCCAAATAATGCCTTTGAATCTCTGAACCAACTAATTCTGTAAACTGACATTCTTTGTACTATCTTCTTATATATGTGAGATAAAAATATCCTTATTAATTAGATCAGCTGTAGCTGGAGACATTCAAAATGTTGAAGATCAGAATTGTCGTGTGTGTGTGTGTGTGTGTGTGTGTGTGTGTGTGTGTGTGTGTGTCCATTCCTCTAGGCAAGGAAAATAAGACCTGTGAGGAAGTTCACTAGGAGTCTTCTGGGAAAGGCTTCTTTACTCTTTGAAGAGACAAAGAGTGTGTGTGTATCTAGTGTAGACCTCTTGGACATAACAAACCCAAATAGTAGTTGCTGCTAATCTTAGGAACAAACATTCTTTGAAGCCACCACTGAAGACTAGAAAATAGTTCAAATATTAGTCTGAGTACACAGCAGGGAGTTGTGGATGGACAAGAAGAGAGAGTGTAGGAAGACAGTGGAAGAATTTGCTACCTGGCTCTTGCATTCATTGCCTCTTTGAGACCTGTAGGATTACTATATCATAAAGCCTCCCAGAGGAGATTTGAAGAATGTACCAAAAGAGATGTTTGCCACTCTGCTCAAGCCAGCATAACTCCTTGATGTCCTCCTCCATACTTGCTTCCCTTCCATCTCCTTGGCTAGGAAATGACCTCAGGAACGACCTTGAATGTCACTAGTTAAAAGTAAATGAACATAGAGCCATACCTCTGTCTTCTCCCTTCTCCAGACAACCGAGAATATCCACAATAAATATTAACTTTGAGTGCCATATAAAATTTTGTTTGTAACTGATGAGATTTGGGGGCTTGTTATAATTGCTACTGTTGCAAGATTAGCCCAGCATACTTGCAACATTCTGATGAGTACCATCCTCATTAAGTGGCTTAATGTGATTGTGCCTTACAAATAAGGAAAGTGAAGATCTGAGAATCAAGATCTGGTGAGTATCTCACCCAGAACATCCAGGAAGTGAGTTGTGGGAACATTCTGCATCCCCTAGAGTCATTTTCCACAAAGTAATCACCACATAAACTCAAATTTGGCTCTAAGTCTTGAAAAACTGATATTGACCAATACATTAAAAAAATGAAGGCTGTGTGAATTAAACATTATTGATTATTATGCTGTTACTAATACATCCCTAAATACAACTGTTTTTAGCTTTCTATTAAGCATTATTTTTAGACATGCTTGTAAGAATTATCATGTGACTGATTTCCACTGGTGTTTTGGATTAGCTTTCTATGGGTTGATCACTTCTAACATCCCTCCTTCCTAGCATCTAATTTGTCTTTCTAATAAATCCATGGTAGTATTTAATGTTAGGTTCTCAAAAGAACCAAAATTAGGGAAAACTGGGTTCTTAAAACAGCAATTTGAAAATCATCTCAAAAGCCAGGTTTTTTTTACTGTGGAATTCAGGTTACAGATTAGTAAGAAAGATGGACTGCAGAGATCTGTGTAAAATTATATTATGGCAGGACACATCAAAGTATATGTTAATATAAACTATATTAGTTAACATAGTAACAAAGGACATATGTATAAGATATTTATATACTTATATCCAGTTCTGTCTACCTAGAGGGGCTAAAAAGAACTGCACACAGAAAGCATCCAACCTTTATTTCAGAGTCTCAAAACAACACAAACAAAGCAAAAACATTCAAGACTTCTAGAAAACGTGGCTAATTCTAGAACCAATCATAAAAAAGATATAAGGTGAGCCTGGAGCATCTTGTAAGATTATAAAGTAATAAATGCTTTCTTTTAAAAGAGAGAAAAAAAAGGCACCCCATAAGAATGGGGTATGTCAAAGGGCACAGATGTCAAGGAATCTACTGAAAGTGTGATCGAGAGCTAAATTCAGAATAATTTAAGCAATCAAACTGTCTATAATTATAATGTAAAGTATAAAGAAACATCTATAGGTTTATATGAAGGTAAATAAAATCTAAATAGAATAGTAGTGTAAAATAGACCAGTATCCTGCATAGAATTTCAGCGATTTGCATACCCAACTTCAAGGAGGAAGGAGGTAGAGCTAGCTGTCCACTCCTCTAGTGTAGTTACATCTAGCAATCACTCTCTCAAAAACATAGTATGGGATGTGGTTAATATCACAATGAAGAAAGCTGTTAAACATGACTTCAGGCAAGCAGTTAGGTGTGCATTAAGAGTCACATTGAAATAAATAAACATATAAAAAAGAGTCACATTGATAGAACACATCTTTGATGTGATACAAAACAGTACTTTACCACTGTGTTCTTTCTTCCTTCCACAAACTCCATCGAATCCAGAGAGAAATACCCCGTAGTTCCAATTAGGAAAAGCTTCTAAAAGGAACCCATGAATTCTCCTCAAAACTCTCAAGTAGATCAATAAAAAGCAAGGGCTCTCTGAGGCCCTGTCACAACTAAAAGAGGCCAAAGGAAACATGGCCACTAAATGTAATGTGGATTTGTAGACAGGATCCTGGGACAGAAAAAGAGCATGAGTTATAAGCTGAAGAAATGTGAATAAATGTTAATTCAATTAATACTATGGAATCAAAGCTGGCTCAATAATTATATCAAATATGCTGTATTAAAATAACTATATCAAATAAAATGTACTAATATATTAATGATGGAAGAAATTGTATACTTGGTTAGAAGTCAACTTCCTGTACGTTCTAAGATTTTCTTCAACCTAATGTGTCTAAAGTTAAACCTTTTTTATTTTGTCACCATCAGTCTCATCATCAAATTACAAATAGAAATATTTTAATGTTATCTTTATCTTTCATCTATGCATATGCTGTATCTTTTCAGGTGACTTTATATGTATACAATTTTCACTTAACAGTGAATAAATGTATTTCCATATATTATAATTCTACATGATGTGTGTTTATAAGTCATCCATTTTAGAAAGCTATTATACTTTACTTTTAGTCAATTATATTATGTAATCTTTTCCCCAAAAATTATGATGAATCTATTAGGCAAGGAAATGAAGGAAATGTGAACAGAGACCTGGGACAAAATACTTATGACATACTTGTGTAATGTGATAAGTGAGGTGGATGTCTACTGTTGGGAACAGGGGAAACATGATGCTCTGAGAAATAAAATACCCAGATACAAGTCCCTGCTTCAGTAATAACTCTGGGTGTCTCTTGGAAATCCCCTAAACTCCCTACTGTTTAGGGTCTTTGTTTACAACATGGAATAGGTAACTTATTCAACAGAGTCCCTTCCCCAATCTTACTGTTGTATTTTTAAGACAGTTTCTTTTAAAATTTCATAAAAAGAGTGTGAACAAGTATATTTAATATAATAAAGAGATTGAAGAAAATTGTTGACAGATATTTTAATACTTATTATCTAAGGTCAATTTATTTTGTGTATATATGAGTGAATATGCATATGTGTATGTACATGCATGTGCACCATGTGCATGTCTGGTGGCGTGGAAGTCAGAGGGGGGCAAAGGCTTCCACGGAGCCAGTGTTACTGATGGTTGTGAGCCACCAGATGGGTGGTGGGAACCAACCCTAGGTCTTCTGCAATAGCAAATGTGCTTTTATATATATATATACTTTTATATATTCTAATATAAATACTTTTCTTTTTTGCTGAATGACCAAAAGTTTTGGATCCTATGGCACTGATGGAATATATTATAAATAGTATTAAAATCTAATGGTTGAGAACAACAAAAAAAAGCTTCCCACTGAAGGAGAGTGTGACAAAGATATTGAGTTCAGTTGAACACAAAGAGTAGCATTCTAAGAGCAGAATGACCTTCTTAGAAAATTGAAAAAGCCTTAGATGTGAAAAAGGTGGTAGCTTGGACTGGCTAGTTAGGCACCAAGGATATTACAGAAACTATTTTTCAACAGAGTCATCAAGATTATTCTTGGTTTTTTTAAAGCTGGACTCTTTATGTAATCTTATTTACACAATCCTATAAATTCTGGCCCTTAAATGTTATCTTCACTGCTAAACTAGGCTGTTTTATTTGCTACCTTAGCTGAGGAATCACTTCTAGTAAACAAAAAAATAAATAAAGTAGAGGACGATTCCCTTAGCTGTTTGTGTGCTGCAATGTGTGCCCCTCTAGCATCTAATGGAAAATGGGTCCCTGGTTTCTACTAAGAAAGTGAGCACAAAGCATCCATTGAGATTCTATCTTCTTTATGGAAGTCACTACAAGCTGGGAAAATCAGTTCACAATCAAACTGCACAATTTGTTCTCAGGATTTCTTCATCTTATTTCTGTTTGTTTTGTTTTGTATTTTTCCCACACAGGAACTTATGAATACCACAGCAGGTTTAAAATTATACACGTATGTCTGAAATCGATCTGGTCTGGGGTTGGAAGTTCCTGGCCCTCACACTTTGGGTCATGTGGGAGTTTTCTTTCTCTATGATGGAGACTTACATGTTTTCTGCAAGATCTGCAGTATGTTGCTCGCTGTCCACCTAGGTCTCTTTCTTCAAGAGAAACTACTCGCTGGGTCTCTGAAACTTTTACTTCTGAAATTCTCCTGAGAGAAGAAAATTAGTCTAAACTATATGTCCTGAAGCTGCTGTGATAAGGAAGCAGACAGGGTTTGCAGGGAATGAAGAGAGGAGGCAGAAATCAATATTAAAAACTTTAGATCCTAACCCTCAAGCTTACAGAACACGTGTGTAATTCTTAGGGAGAAGGCACACTGCCTGTGTCACATTCATGCAGACACACACACACACACACACACACACACACACACACACACACACACA
>CAJQZJ010032225.1:1016371-1048582 GCA_907164525.1 Lophiomys imhausi
CACACACACACACACACACACACACACACACACACACACACACACACTACAAATGCCTCCTTCCTCCTCCAGAGCAAGGAAGGGATCTGGAAACCCCCAAGCACTGGTAAAAATGGGGTATCTGGCAGGCCCCAGCTCAGAGGACCAATGTGTGGGCAGGCAGCCTGGAAAGTGTTGCAAGGAAAGCCCTTGCATGATTTGTAGAATGTTAAAAAAAAAAAAATGCAGCATCATTCTCTCTGCTCCCTCTTTTTTTTTTTTTTTTTTTTTGGCCCAAAGACAGAATTTCGAGGGCTTGGGACAGGAAGAGGAGCTTGAAATCTGCCCCTGGGGGAGTCATGGAGCCCCACCCCCTAGGTTCTGATGGCCCCTGTTCCAATGGGCCAGCAGAGCCTTCGCCCTTTACCTCTCCCATTCATTCCAGCCTGGAGAAAGAAAACAAAACTCTAAAAATAACTGTCAGCATCTTAAGAGAAGAGCTTCCCTACCACCAGCACCACCCCCCTTCTACTCCCGCCCTCCCTCCGCGCCACGGGGCACATGTCTGCTTCTTACAACACCGCGAGGCACATGGTCCCAGTTATAACCCGAATCCCATCGGGACAGAGAGGAAATCCACATCTGTGGAACGCTCCGGACAGAACCGCCACCTCCAGCGAGGGAGGCCGGGGGACTGCAGTAGCGACATGAAGAAAGGCTAGAGCGAGGGGACGCGGCTCATGCGGTGAGAGGCTGCGCGCGTGGTCAGCCAGGGCGCGGGGGAGGCTGGGGACACCGGGTGGGCGCCGTCACCCCTAGCAGTGCCCGCCGTCCGGCACCCCACGCGCGCTCCCGAGACTTGCCAGCCTTGCTGCAACTTGCTGCAGTGTTTGAAAGAGTAGTAAGAGCGCATGGAGGTGGGGCCGGGGAAAGACCAGGAGGAGCGGTTGCGGGGTGTGAGCCGGGAGGGGGCAGGGAGGAGGCGGAGGTTTGGCGGGGGCGGCCTGATCCCTTAGAGTGGTGGGAGAATGGGATGGGGGAGAGAGGGGTAGCCCCAGCTCTTACACATGTCACATGTGCTTTTTAAGACGGCCGGGAGCGCCTGCGAGCTGGATCTGGTGGAGGATGCTGCGGCAGGTGCTTCGCAGAGGGCTCCAGTCATTCTGCCACAGGCTGGGCTTGTGCGTGAGCCGGCACCCGGTCTTTTTCCTCACGGTTCCGGCAGTCCTGACCATCACCTTCGGCCTCAGCGCGCTCAATCGCTTCCAGACCGAGGGCGACCTGGAGCGCCTGGTTGCTCCCAGCCACAGCCTGGCCAAGATCGAGCGCAGCCTAGCCAGCAGCCTTTTCCCCCTGGACCAGTCCAAAAGCCAGCTCTATTCGGACTTACACACCCCTGGGAGGTATGGTAGGGTGATCCTCCTCTCCCCACCCGGGGACAATATTTTGCTCCAGGCCGAGGGGATCCTGCAGACCCACCGAGCCGTGCTGGAAATGAAGGTGAAGCACAAGGGCTATAATTATACTTTTTCCCATCTGTGTGTGTTGAGAAATCAGGATAAGAAATGCGTGCTGGATGATATTATTTCAGTGCTAGAGGATCTCAGGCAGGCTGCCGTCTCCAATAAGACAACAGCCAGGGTGCAAGTAAGGTATCCCAACACTAAATTGAAGGTATGCTACTCCTGCATGCTTCTGCCACTTAAAGAGGCAGCACTTCATTTCTTGCCCTAAACAAGCAAAGAAAATGCAGAGGTCTCATCCTTAAGGCTCAGAAGCTAAGGCTTCTTTCATTTCTGGAGGGGTGGATGGGAAATGATGGCCAACTGAGCAAAGAAAATGGTCAATGAATGGTATTAATAGATAAGAAATTCAAAGGCAAATCAAATGCCAAAAGAAAAAGAAAAAGAAAAAAACAAACAAACAAAAAAAAAAGTTTCTGAGACCCTGCAGTTACATCTTTGTTCAGGGTTAATAAATCAGTGGATGGAAGGGGGAGGGGGTGTCCTGAACAGTTGGGGGATTTCTTTTCATAATGGGGTTCGATGTATTTCTTATTACTGATTACACATCCACCTGGTGTCATGTCCACCTTTTCATGTCTTCAGCCTGGCTTGATTTTTGGCAGGGATGGTCATGCAATTTTGCGGCCCTATGAGTATGTCTGTGTCTTATGAATGTGGCAGGGATTCCAGGGTGTGTGTGTGTGTGTGTGTGTGTGTGTGTGTGTGTGTGTGTGTTTGACTAGCAAAAGAAGTAGGGATTTTCTATGAATCAGAACAGGGATGTGTGCTTAACTGCTACATTAGTTTATTTAGTATGTCCTTCCTTTCCCATAAACTATCCCAAACACAAAGAAGATTGATTATAGCTGCCAAGTAACAAAAGGAAAGAAAAAAAGTCCACAACCAGGAGAAAAGTACAAGGCATTTCAGCATTAAATGGACTATGCTGTTTGAACTTTCAAGTCAAAATTTGACACTCAATGATATTCCTAAACTCATTCTACACTGTCAGGACTGAGATGGTGCAGCCAATGAGGCATGCTGTCTGCAGGTGACTGAAATATTGGGGATAATTATGACATGTAAAAGACTCACTGGACCATTTGTGTACCCTATGCATACTCAGAAGCTATGCCTCCAAGAACTCCCAAGAGAGGTGTTCCCCCCAAGAAAATGATATAAGCAGAGCTATGTGTGTGTGTGCTCCTTTATGGAGATAATGGAACAAGAAAGACCACTATAGAATATGGAGGTGCCCATTTATTTATTTAACAGGGTCACCAGTATATAAGGTGCAAATAACATCCTCAGGACTTCTAAGAGAAAATTGTCATTTCCTGAGTTAAGTGACAATTTAGCAGTTAGAATGTAGTGAAAACCCTGCCTTGCCTCTTTTAAGCATGGCACTTTGTGGCTGACATTGCCCTTAGCTTTACCAAACTGAGGAGCTCTCTGAGGTCTAGGGAAAGCAGACAGATGAATCATTAGCTTAAACTGGCTTGCCTGCTCTGTATGTACTGATGGGGCATGACAGATCTCTGTGATTGGGCTGCATGCTTTTCATTTCCCTAGTCCTTTGCCATCACCATTACTGCTTGCTAAGGAAAGGATGTGGTGGAGAGGTAGTCTTTCTCCCATATAGTCCTAACCCAGTTCTTTCTGGTGTCAGTCATGTACAGAAAGATTCTATACATGTGTCATATTCACACTTCAGTTTGCTTTCACTATTGAGTCAAGTTTGTAGTTCATTAATATGCATTATTAGTTGGATCTCAAATGCCTTTGTTCAGCAATACACTCCAAGTGGAAGAGCTTCATCCAATCAGCAAGTGTGGACATTTTGTTTGTGTGGCAGTACCATCTTGACATTTGGAATACAAATCTCTGTGGTATGCTTTTAATTTACTTTATAGTTATTGGCTGTGCCTGTATTGCTTGCTCTGAGGTCTTCTAGGCATACAAGACTGAATTATGACAAGATAAATATTCTTCCTCCCAGTAAGTTTCAAGGTAGTAAATTTTAGCACTTTCATTCACCAAAACAAGAGTAACCCACCAGCAGGGGCTCTGTAATTGTTGGGTGCACTCTGGAACCAACACCAAGCTGGTCTATAAATACATCTTTTACCTACACTTTCTGACGGACTGACTGGGTGATAAACACATAGGCAAGACTATGAGTAATCACAAAGTGATGGTTAATTCATTACAAAGTTTGCTACGTAATAGAATTAGTCTGTTACCCATATAAGGAACAGAGAACTATTACATATGGAGTGACTTTATGACTTAGCTGTATTCCGTCATTAATCTTTCCTCAAATGTGCTGGCTTGAGTCTGTCTTTATGGCTTCAATAGGGGGTCTTTAAGCTATCTTAGTGTAAATTAACCTTTTCATATAGTCTGAGAATAACAAACATTCTCAAGTCTAGTCATAATCTTATAGTTGCTTATGCAGTATAAAATACAATTTCAAAAGCAGCACAGAAACCAGAATCCTGACACCTCAGTAGCAGAACTATCTGCCATTGAGCCAAAAAAGATGGCCTTCTCTTTTGTTTGGGTGTTGCTTTCAAATGACTTTAATTAATGTGTGGCAATATTTCTGAAGAAGTATCTCTCCATGATGTTGGTACTTAAAAGTTTGATCGATATTGTTTTCAAGGATGAGAGTGGAAATTTCATATGTACATTTTAGCTCTTTAATTCATTTTATTCTGCACTATTTTACCAGTATTCCTACCTCTATCCAATAGGAAAAACTTCTGTGCTGGGACAATCCAACAGTGGGCAGGAATCACAAGTTTAAGGACATAGCAACATAAATAGTAATAGCTGAAGAGTGAGAATTGAGATTGTCAATCACTTAGCCTGAAAGCAGCTGAGGGTGAGGTCTGGCAGATGGGATGAAGGAATGTAAGCATGGACTGACAAAGAAAGTTGTAATGATCAAAGCATTAAAACAGCTGGCTGGCCCTGAACTTGGAGAGGCTTAGAACTGGTAAACATAATAATCCTGACAATGTGATCCAAACAGGATCACATAAAATTGGCCAGAATGGAAAAATCCACCTAGGAGATTAAATATACCCAATGTGAAAAAAGCAACACTTGGTCCAGAACACTACAGAGGTATTCAATTTGATACAGGCTTTCAAAACCTCTGCATAGCAAGTTCTAAAATTAGAAACACACTATGCCTATTTAGGACGAATTCTGCAGTCTTTACTTTGTATGGATCTTTATGGTATAGCCTCAAATGAGTGCAAGGGCCACGTCTTATTTTGTTTTGTGCAATTCTTTCCTCTTCCCCCAACCTTGACTACATCTATAAAGACAATATTATATAGCAAATATTTATTGACTAGTTTATTAAGCTATTGGTGCATTCGTTCAATATCATAAAATTATTATGAACTTTTGTGCCATGCTTCTATTTTAAAGAATAGAAGAATCATCTATTTTTCCATCTATTGTCTCTAAAGTGTTTTTTACTTCAATGAAAAACTCCTACTTTTAATACATACATATATACATACATACATATATATATATATACACACACACATATATATATGACTATATCCAACAGTTAAATATACACACTAGTTAAAGTAGTATAATGTGGCCAGACTGAGTGTTTAAATAAAATTCTTGCATATTGTTAAGCCATTCTGGATTTTAAAGATGAAATGGACACTCAGAATTTGTGTTTATGGGCTGGTCTAGATTGTAATAAAGGTTTTCATTATCATTCCAGCACTTCGTGTAGTTAAAAACAATATTTCGCTGCTTCTGACAAGTCCTCATAATTTCACCTTCTTACCTGTGTAAGTGGCCATCCTCACACAGCCCCAATTCCTGACAATGCAAGCCAGATGTACTTCAAATAAAGCTATCCTAGATCTCAGCTACTTTCTCACAATTATGAAGGAGTAATGCAGGCTAGATGTCTCTGCAGCCTGTCCTTCCTACTAAATTGCACTAATGCCCACATGTCTGGATACATTTTAAAGTCAATATGTACATTGGTATACCACATTTACAAACAGAAGCAAGATAGTCCTTCCTGATCATTAAGAGAAGACAGCACTTCTATAGTGCATTGTCCACTTTAGGAAGATATTGCAATTAATTATATTACTCTTATCTCAATGGAAGGCAAACTCGAGCCAACTTGAAAAGCTATGATCAGATTTTTGACTGATACTCTTAATTCACTCTAAAATCTCATACATGTTTATTCAGAATATTGTCAGATATTCTTATTTAAGCTGACCTTTCTATTTCTGCCTTTCAATAAGGAGAAAAATCGCAATCATACTGAACATTATGTTTGTATCCTAAAGGTTTACAGATATTATATTCACAGTGTGTCAATTAATATATGTAAATTTATAAATTGCATTTCCATTTTACAGGTAAAGACCAAGGAGTTTACATGATCTCCTTGTGCTTCTGAAATTAGTGTGTGTATTCAGGCTCAGAATTAAGCCCAGGTTTGTCTGGCTTCAAAGCCTAATGACAACACATTATTGGTCTTCTCATTTTCTTGTGCCATACCCTATAATAATTAATAATAGTCTTTCTTACAAAAGAAAAAAGAAGCAGAGAAGGAGAAACAGACTTCCTGAGCCATTTTTCCATTTCCCTTGCTTCAGGGGACTGATTGGCTCACAAAAAGATGGCAGGATGAAACTCCAGTCAGGGCAAACACCTGCTATCTACCTAACATGGCAACTGCTACAAATTTAGCAAACTCCACATTGGCACATTTGCTTTTGAAATCATTTTCTCTCAGCTCAGAACAAAAGAGAGTTTGACTCTAGGATCAGCTAAAGGTGAGAAACTGGAAAAGGGCCCAAGATTTTGAGCCAGGGGCTTGTGTGTCAAGATAGCTTAGGCTTTTCTAGCTTGCTCTGTCACCAAAGAGAAAAAAAAAAAGAATTGAAGAAATAGCACAAGGTAATTCAATGTATTTTAAGTTGAGAAATATTCCGGACACCTAGGTTCCAGTGTTAATTCTTTCAAGCCAAGTTAGTGACTGATTGATCTCACCATCAATATAGGTGTCAGGTTTTATATATATGGGAAATTGACAGAGCCAGGCCAAGAAATTGCAGAAATTCTTGTTGGCAAACAAAGTTCTCTTATTGGTGTTATGCAGCATTCCTACACATAGCATGTGTCATCATAAAAGATTTGCAGCAGATTTGAATGATCTATTAAAAAGCACTGATCATGGGTTCTTAACTAAATTACTGCATAGGTATCCCAGCTACCATCCCAGGAACTCATTTGTTCATTAAACTGTGAGTACACAGATTGTGCTCAAACTTCCTCAGTATCAGAGCCCACCTCCTGTTCATTGGCTGCAGCAAAGACCTACTTTACATCAATTTAAATTATGTTTGTATGTACTTATTCACACTGCTATTTTTAATCCACAGTGATTTTATAGAATATTTTAATTAGCATGCAAAGTATTAGATTTCATTATTACATTTCAAGGAGAGTCTGTTTTTATTGATTCTTCTCTCACCTCTTTTCCCCTGTACCCCATCTTTCCTCTTGTGAGCTCATATCTACAGGAGCCTTCTTTCTACCCCATCACACATTCCTGTTGCTTCCCCGTCCGTCAACATCATTTTCCTTCCCTCACAGTCTGTAACATACTCACATCGTCTTGTAAAATCTACATGTGAGAGAAAGTGCAAGTCTTGTCCTTATAAGTCTGGGTCACCTTGCTAAATGCAATATTTTAAAGGAAGATATTTTCCTTATTCTCAGCTGGTCTGAGAAGTTGTTATTCGAGGCTTCTGGACACCACAGGCTAGGAATAGAAGTGAGGATGGAAGTCAGACTGATGTGGCATGCCTGCCTGAAGGGACTAATGCCTCCCAGCCCCTTAGGAAACACTCCTTTACCTCTTCTGCTACTTTAAGGTGTAATGTAATGAGTTTTCATTCATTGTTTTAAAATTTTTATTACAGCTACTCTTTAAAATACATTTGGGTAACATTTGGCCTTTTCAACCCACTGGCTATTGCAACATGATTCAGCCATGTTGTTTTTAATTCAGTTTTTGACTTGATCAGCACGTGTTCAGGCCTATTTCAGCTATGCTCAGACATTTACGGGTGTGCTCTATATAAGCATTTTTGAAGATAACATCTGAAAATTGCAAATTTCTAGATTATCTCTCCACTCCCCCCCCCCCAAAAAAAACGATGAATTCCACTTCAGTTTCTTCGCTGTATGCACTTTGAATATTGATATATTCTTGCCTTAGTCCTAAGGTGAGCCTCAATATTTCTAATCCATGCCTTGAGTTTGGATGGTCATGAATTTGTTTCAGATCAAAAATATTAAGAGAAAATAGGTTAGTAGAGAAAAACACCAAAGAAGTGTATGGCAGATTGTCCAGTAACAGTTCTATGTTGAAAAGACCTCGGCTTTCCCTTGCATGCTTGGGCCAGTCACTTGGTGAAGCTTAAAACCGATTTCAGTCATTCAGCAAACCCTAAAAACATTGACATTAACTTAACCCATTTTAAAAGTAGCACTTTGCGAGCTCTTTTGCAGGTACCTGCAACAGCCATCTCATTGCTGAGCTCTTGTCTCCTAAGTACATTAACAGCACCAGAGAACACAATACACAGGAACCACAAGTAGGAGCGAGAATATCTGAGGGAGGCGATACCTGAAATCACAGCATAATGTGCCTTTCATGTGGTAATCTGTGAGTTTTCAGACGAATGATTATTGCAGAATTCCTCAATAAATCGAGACTCATTCTCTGTCCTGCTGAGCAATCCAGGCCTCTGAAGTGTCCCTAACGAGCAACATTCCAAAAGGAATGTTCTGTATGTAGGTGAAGGAAGTGGACTGGAACAGTCAGGAATTCCTCTCAGGAGCCCCCTGAAAGTGAGAGGACTCACTTATGATCCTCTAATTCTCCCCTGCTGTCACAAAAGCTGCAGACAGAGTTAGTCTCTGAGCTCAGAAGTTGTAAATTTAACCAAACACTGATCGAAAACCTCAGATTGTAACTCTACTACGTAGTTATAGACTTTTTATTTTCACTATTCCCTAAAGAACATGAGATAACTATTTATATGGCATGTACCATTTGATTATTTAAGAATTCTAGAGATTATTTAAAGCATTTAAATAAAAAAAGAAGAAAATACACAGGAAGATATATGTATATTCTATAAATACAGAGTTCCATGTTATACAAGGAACTTGAGCAAATTAATTTTGGTACGGGCCAGGGATCCTGGATTTATCTTTCATGTATTCTAACAGAAGATTCTAAGGGAACGATCTGGGTCCTGGAAAGCCAAATATATGTTTTCAAGCATTCTCGCACCTTCAGAAAGCCCCTGATGCAGAACTGGGTACTTGTAGAAGGTGTAGGCGTCACTGAATGTTGAGAATTTACCATCAAACTTTATATCACCCCTTGAGTGTCAGGGTCTTTCAGTGACTTAGCGAGTAAGATTACCCAATTCTGATTGTCAGTATTGACCATACTGGTGTGAGGGAAATGCATATTATATCATGTGCATAAAATTCAAAGCTATTCAAGTACATGTTCACTCAGGAAAATATTGTGTCTCCTCAGGGTCAAGCACTGTATTTCCCACTGTGAGTTCAGTGGGAAGTAAATGAGACATGGTGTTGGCTGCCTGAGGTAGACATATAATTCATAATTACAGATTACCATGGGTGAAAACTACATGCCATTGTAGAAGTAGGTATCAGTTCTTGGGTGGTTAAAAGCTACTTTCTGAAGAAATCACTATGAGCTGAACTATGAACAGTGAGAACACGAAAAAGGTGGCTTACATGGTGGAAACAAATATTTGATTGGGAGATCATGATACTTTAGACACTCTGAACGATAGCCACGCACTTCCATGAGTTGAAGTTATGGAATGACAGCTAAGACTGTATTAGGGACATAATAACAATTTCTTGAGATCAAGGTTTGTGGACCCAGATTATCTAGGTACATGTCCTAACTCTACCTTCATTAACTCTATGACTTGAGGTCCATTTTTAACCTATTTATAACTTAGTTTCCTCATCATAATCTGTACTTCTTGGTATTGAGTACATAAAACCAGCTGGTAATACCTTTATGAGTACTTCATAAAGTATAGTTTTCACCTGGGGATATTATCACAGATACATCTTCTGCTTCAGAGATCTGGAGCAAGTTAAGATTGCAAGTTTAGCAAGCTCACAAAAGATGTTTCTCCTCTAAAAAGTGCACTCTGAGAAGAAAGGGCAGAGGGTATTTCCTGAGGAAAGTACTGGGTCCACTGTAAATTCTTAGCAATCACCATCCTTATCCTGAAGATGTGTAGAATTTGCTAAGAGACTTTCTTGAGAAGCAATTATCAAAAGAAACAATCCTCTTGATTTCACCTCTAGAAGCTCACAGTATCTGTCCCTGGAGTCTCACTTCTGCACTAGGATGTGAAGTGTGATAGGGCTCTTGTGCCTTTTGCCCTGAGAACCTGCATCTGCCTACCAGCTTATCATTCTGAATGTGGCCTTTGTCTGAGAAATAGATAAAAAAGGATAGTGTCAGACCTAGCACTCTGTGCACACCTAGGACTGAAAGTCCCTTGGGGCTTTATTTTCATGATATTCTCTACAAGGCTAGACTCAACCACTCTGTCACTTCCTGTCTCCTGCGACATTTTGCCTCTCTGCACCATGACGGCTCACTTTCCATTCTGTTTTTCATATACGTGGCCTTTGTTCATCAAACTAGGCTTCTTCATTCTATCTCTTCGGTACTCCCATCCATCAGAAGAGCTATTGTATTCATTCAGATGTGTGACTGGTATTCTCTATTCTGCCATTTACCCAAACTCAGGGAGCCAGCCTTCTATGATCAACTCTTCTGTGCCACCTCTCACCTTGTCTAGTTATATACACAGTGGTAACCGATCATCTTATGTCAAAGTGCATGCCATGAGCCGACAGTGTTAGCGTCACGAGGGAACTTGCTGTAAGCTCAGATCTACAGACTTCATTCTGAGGCTGGTGAATCTCTGGGGATGGAGCTCAGCAAGCCCTAAAAGTGTCAGGACCATGGATCTAGAACTTGAAGTGTTGACTGAGTATAGGGAACTTTTAAAAATACTCTCTATGGGCCTCATCTCCTGAGATAATATGCTATTCATCTGGGAGCGGCCAGGGCACTGTGACCTTAAAAATCTCCTCTACTGTCTATGATAGATCACCAAGGTGGGGGACCCCCAACTCCTTCTCGAGCTTCTTTTCCTCTTCATAATCATGGCCTCTATCTTTGGCCTTATTGACTTTTGCCTACTGTACTTCTGTCTCTGTTTTTGTATCAACTTCTCAGACAAACTAGCCTGTGTCACATGGCTACTTGCCTCTCTCAAACATATTTTCTCTTAAGCAACACATATAAGAACTTCTGTTATAAAAGAAACTACCATCTCCTGGCCATGCCTACTGAAAACTCTCCCTAGTAAGGCCTCCGATATCATAGGTAGCATTAGATTATACTTAATCAGAGGCAGCTAAGCCAGAAAAATTTTCTGTTTTCTTACGTCACTCAAACTATTTCTTTTGCTTGGACTACCTTTCTTTCACAGTTGCAAAATTATACATCTGTCTGAAATATTAAGCCCCCAGGCCAGTTTTTCTTTCCTGTTGAACATAGCTAAGCTATTTAGATACATAAAGCACTTGCATGTACCTTAGGGAATTCCCATCTCTGTCTAAGATTCATTGTGGATTTAAAGTGAGTCTGTATGTGCCTAGTAAACTAACAGGGTTAGAAGACCTCTTTGTATAAATTGATTTGCCTGGAAGGATCAAGCCAAATGGAAGTTCCTAAGGTAAGCCCTTGGGGAAGGTTATAATAAAATAGGAAAAAGCTCATTCAGGTCAAGCTAACATCTTGCAGCTATGGGTAAGCTCTGAAGAGAGATGCTACCTAAAACATATTGAAAATGACCTTCACATGTGATTGCAAGATACATGAAGAACAAACAACATAGTTTTAGATATGGGAAAGGAAGGAGTGCCAGAGAAAGAATACTTTGCTGTCCATCTATGTGCCTTCAACCCAGGAGAGGCTATGGAGAGAATTACATGGATATAACACTAGATAGAGCAGCCAAATTTAGCAAATGAAAATGCAGGAAAACTGATTAAATTTTAGACAAAAAGTTAGTATGCATTATGTGGTAAGTACCATGTCATCTGAATTTATAGAACTGTATTTCAAGTCTAGGTTCCGGGCAGCCAGGACCAACTCTTCCTCATGAAAAGGTTTTAAGCCTCAGCTATAGAAAGAGGAACTAGTCTTGCTTTGTTTGATCCCTGTCATTACATGGGAGTAGTAGCCCAGTCTGGGGCTTCCTGTTGGTTCAGATGAAGAGCTCAGTCTAAGCCAGGTAACTGTAATTTTTTTTTTTTTTTTTTTTTGCCAGCCCCAATTCTAATGCTCTTGGTGATCACCATCCAGGGAACTAGAAAAGAAACCAAGGGAAGTCTAGTGGAAATGAATAAAAGATATACTAAGAATCTCCAGAAGTACACATCTAAAAGTCTGAGAAGACCAGAGTCTTATTCAGGTGGGGAAGTGAGCAAGTGAAATTTCAGTTATTTTTTTTAATATGATATTTACATATATTTACATATTCTGGCCTCAGGAAGCCCATTACATTTATTGTCCTACTAATTCTGAGAGATTCTACTGAGTGAAGATCCCACTTAGTCAAATATCTTTTATCATATATTTTAACTGTGAGAAGATGAAAATGGTTTAAAAGAAAAGTTGACTAGTGGAAAATGTATGAGGGGAGTATATCAATGAAATCTGAAGGCTAGAAATACTAAGCACCACCCTACATTTCTAGAAGAGGCTGGGTACCCATTCTATGAATGGAAACTTTTATTGAGAACAAAGATGATACATGCTCTGTACATCTTTGCAACAATGGCAATAAGTACATATACCATTTTAAATGTGTCTTCCTTTCCTTGGGACTGGAAATGTCTTAAGGTTAGAAGTCATTTCTTGCTCACATTTGTAGCTTCTCCATATTATTGAAAGACCTTATGTATATAAGAAATACTTCACAAAATGAATTAAAGGTAAATGTATTTTTAAAAGAAGATTCTCATTGAGTGCTGATTTGGGTTGCCTGGAACTGTTTAATAGTCTTTATCATCTTCGCCCACACCATCCCAACATTCATGTACAGCCCTCTTGTGGTACTCATTCCTCACGGCAAAAACCCAGCTTGTCATTTCTCCCTTTCTATAAATCATGATCTCCATGGCACACTTGGGTAGATGAGGCAGAGACTGCATTATAGGTCACAAGGACAGGGACAGCAGGGCAGACGAAGTGCCCTGGAGACAGACATGCTGATAGAGCTCCCTGGGGGTCTGAGAGAAGCTCAGGGTCTGAACTAGTTTAATGACCTCCTTTCATAGACAGTACACCCTCTCTCAGGGAATAGCACAAAAAGCCAGTATTAGCAACCTGACACTTGTTTTCATTTCATTCTTTTCAACCTCTTTCTTAATTTTTTATTTTACAGATTGTTTTTAAGTAGATTTCTTTTAGGCTGTGAATGTAGATACCACATTCTCAAAAAAAACATTTCTCCTTAGAGTATCTTTTCCTAAGTGATGTTTGAGTTTTATACTTTCATAGTTAGTTTGTTTTATACAGTGATGTCATCTTACTCTTCAGACAAGCCCCTGATAGAATATTTTAGTAATTAGTAACTACACTGTTAAGTGTAATTCACTTCCTAGTTCAGTACCCTGACTATTTACTGATAGCATTAAAGTGGTTAGAACTCCTTAGCAATCTGACAACAGAGCCTGAAGTAGCAACTGCTTTTATTGAGATAAATCCTTTGTCTTTGGGGATTAAAACAGGAGAACCAATTTATGATTGAGTCCTTCTCTTATTTTTCTTTTGTTTGCATATTTGTTTGAGTTGGGGGTCTTATAGTACAGCCTAGCCTTGAACTCATTATAGAATGGAGAATGACATTGAATTTCTGATCCTCCTGTCTCCATGAGTGCAGTGACCATAGGCATGAACCACCATACCTAGACTCCCAGACTAGTTTTTAAAATAATGAAGGAACTATATAAGAATCGAACAAATTTATATGTTCAATCCATTTTTAACTTGTGTGACCTTGAGGGCATTACTTAACCTCTTTATCCTTTAGCTCTTCTGTGTAAAAAAATTAATTCTTCAGCCGGGCGGTGGTGGCGCACGCCTTTAATCCCAGCACTTGGGAGGCAGAGGTAGGCGGATCTTTGCGAGTTCGAGGCCAGCCTGGTCTACAAAGTGAGTCCAGGACAGCCAGAGCTGTTAAACAGAGAAACCCTGTCTCGAAAAACCAAAAAAAAAAAAAAAAAATTAATTCTTCACTAATACCCACCCCACAGACTAATTTATGACACCTAGTAGTTTCTTCATCAGCTTTAACATTTTCATTAATATAAACTTGAAATGGCAATATCACAGAAATATAAGGGAGTCAAATGAAAAGTCATTCACCACTCAGTCACCAAGTCAACTTTTTAAAATCCAGTTTTAGTAATAATATACATAGTTGTTATCAGTCACAGAGTGGATATCATTTTATTAATTGCACAGAAAGAAGTTCAGTTGGTAGTGATACTGCTCACTGTAGAACACTTCTTGGGATTTTTTTTTAATTCTTAACAGGAGTAAGAAAGCAAAATCTTCTGGTTCATTAATAGGAATATTAGATAGAGAACATTTGAATATGATTTAAAAAGCTGCTTTTGTAAGCATAACTTTTGTGAATGTGAACTATAAATATAGCTCAACAGACTCTGGGGTAGCATTATCCCAGGAGAAACCTTTGATAGAAATTTGGAGGATCTGGGTTATTTATAAACCAGCTTGAAATGCTATACATTTTTAAGGACCACATCCAAGATTAAGTACTTTGTGGCTTATGAAACTAAGAACTAGCTTTTCACTGCCTTTCATTTGGTGAAACTCAATGATTCTCCAGAGAAACACTTCAGAAGGTTCACAGCTACCTTCTGTGATGCCCATGGCCTCTCCTCAGATCCACTAAATCGGCATCTGTGGGGAAGCAGCTGTGCACCGGTATTTCCACGCGCTAGAATGATTCCAGCAGACAATCAGATTGGGAAACTTAGACCTAAAAAAGATTCTGACATTGTGTTCAGCCCTTTAGCAGACAAAGTGAAAAGATAAGAAGTGTCACTGAGCTAGCAGTGGTGCCAGGTGGCTTTAATCCCAGCACTCTGTAGGCAATGGCAGGTGGATCTCTGTGAGTTCAAGGCCAGCCTGATCTACAAGAGAGTTCCAGGACAGACAATGCTATACAGTGAAACCCTGTCTTCAAAATCCAGAGGTTATTAAAAAAAGAAGAAAAAGAATAAGAAGAAGCATTAGTGAGGGCCCATGATGCTCTTGCATAAACTAAAGTTTTGTCCATCTTGAAGTTTCATAAAGAGAATGAGTTCCCTTAGCTTAGTGGTAGCATATCCCTTCTAGATAAGCTGCCTGCACAGTATCTGTGTGTCTAATGCAAGTGACTTTATCCTCTCCTGTACTTCCCTAATCTGAAACTGACTGAACAAAATAGAACATCTTAATCAATTTGTCATGCACCAAAGATGTCTTGAATTGTTCATCTCTGGGAAGATATATCGTTTGCACTATGAAAGACACATTGCTTAATAGATTTATACAAGGAGGTTGACTTTGAAGACTGAAGTCGTATGGTAAATATTTACTGCCATGGTGGTATACACAAATGTGATAACTCTTGAGAGTTCACAAGAGTGATAATATTAGAACTCGAAGCAGACCTTTGATTTTTAATTGCTATTAGCTCCCCAACTTACAGCAAGATAATCTAAATCATACACGCCTGAGGTGACTACTGTCTGCCAGTTGCAAATAAATTTGCAAATACTACCCATTGTTAATCAGTGCTTTTTCTACACATTATAGGAGATAAAGAAATGTCTGTCCAGTGAAAGGTTGGGTGAATTAACTCTTAGCAGTTCCAATTTCCACTTTGAGTATGGAACGGTTCATATTAAGAATTTAAATATGGGTGGAACCTTAGTTGGCAACGTACTTGCCTAGTAAGCACAAAGTCCTGGGTACAATTCCCAGTATCATATGAACAAGCTTGTGTATGCCTGTAACCCTAGCACTTCAGATGTGAAGGTAGGAGGGGCAGAAGTTCAGGGTCATCCTACATACCAAGGTCCAGGTCAGTCTGGATTACATGGGACCTTATTTCAAAGACAGGGGAAAATAATGAAGTACCACCAATTTCTATTTAAACAGGATTTAGTAGTAAATCTTCAGCCAAGATGCACATCTTTTCCCTCTTCACCTGTGGCAACAATCACATAATACTTTTCTCAATGCATTTCCTGTTTGAGATGTGCAGCTAATGCATACAGGTGCCGTGGTTTCACCAGGAGGCTCACGGTTGCAAGTCGACCTATCTTAAAACAGCATTAAAAGGATGTCTAATTAAAGAAAAAGTATGTTCTTTAAATTGTAATGAATGTTTAAAGTAGTTCAGCTACATAGGAGCCATAACAATCTAAATGCTTTCTTTGACTCACTAGAAAGCCTTTCCATTAGCTTTCTAATGGGCTAACAAATCACACCCGCACTCTCTTATTATTTTTAAATGACAGTTGTAAATCAGTTAATACATGGGGTGAGCAGATGTTTAGCCAGAAAAGTTGAGCAACATAGTGTGTGCCACAAGCTGTCAATGACTATCACCTTCAGATTGAGTACTTTATTTTGAACAAAATGGCAAAATCGCTTAATGAACCTGGACCCGTGTCCATATTATTTTACAAGACTATAAAAAAGGAGTAGAATTATCTCCTATTCTCTGAACTGTACTTTCAAAACACATTAAAGAAACAACATCTACAACATAAATATACATAAAATATTTAAATATACAGAAAAGTCTTCCATCATTGTCTCACCAGGAAGTATCTCTCTAGAAGGAAGTTATTCCTCATGTTTACTTACAACAGGGTATTTCTAGATATTTTTTCTCCAACAGCGAAGGACCCTGGTCATAACCATGTATTTTTTTCTCTAGCATGTGGGCGTCATGCATGTCACATGGTTTGATAACATTCATCTTCATACTGTCCTCTGTCATTCTATAACTCCCCTCCCCATTTGCCCACCTCCACATCGTTAATAAGTACTTTTTACTTTCTTTTTTTTTTTTCTAAATTCGGCACAGGAAAGAATCATGTGATGTTAGTCTTCATTAATTTGGTTTATTCCCTGGGACACAGTGGGCTCTGGAGCAATCTATTTGCCTGTAAACGATGAATTTCTTCCTTGAACCATCTTCCACTTGTGATGTTGGAGACTGAAATTATATGTTTTCATCCTTCTCGTCTCTATCTACGAAGTCTATTACACACGGCCCTCGGTCTTGGCCTCTTACTTACCTTTGCTTTCATGTACTTTAAAAAAGAAGCTTTTAAGTTGGGCACAATGATGAGTCTTCTAAGACTTAAAACAAGTCTGGTATGTTGCTTTTATAAAGTGATCAGAGATTTTCCCTGCTCTGAACTTATTTATTTAAATAAAAATTGAAATTTATCACTGCATTTATTTTAATGAATAGATTTTATGACTAGAGATTTATTCTATAGTAACACTATTAGCCATTCTATATATTAGGTACTAGTGTCTGGTTATAGATATAAGTTATAAGCTTTTTCCAGAAATACACAATCTAATCACGAATGAAAACAAGTAAATCATCATTTAGCAGCTCAACCTGGGAGTTTCAGTATTAGAGGTTAATCCAGAATGATCCAGATCTCTGAGAAATAGAAACACAGAGCTGATGAATCTTCAGTTTCAACTTCCTCAAGAGCTTTATAGTTAAATTGGTTTTTGTAAAAGGATATTGCTGGTGGAAGAAATCTTTCAGAGAAGCTTATTTCCATTGGTAATGAATGTTTTCCTTTCAAAATATATTCATTAAAATTGAGGTCAGTGGAAAGCTGTTCCCTGTAAGCAGAGAAAATTTTGCTAAGATCAGTCTCTCTAAAGGTTATGAAGTCAGCATAAAAATCACAATAATTTTATAGATATAAAAATGAATACAAAACAGAAAGTTCTTATGGATATGGACCAAGAAACATCATGATGAAAAACACAAACAATATTAGTCATCCACAGGACCTGGATAGAAAATTGTTTTATAGTGAAACTTTCTATGAGCCCTCCCTTCCCCCAAATCATTTAACCTCTGGCCTTTTTCCCATAGTATGAGGTGACTCCTAAAATATTCACAGGATTTTTTTAATTGTCAAAATTAAAGCATGCATTTAAGATGTCTTATGTAAATTATGAAGCATTTGTGGTGAAGATGGGAAACTATGAAGCTTCAAGCTTGAACATTTTTTAAAAGGACAGAACATAAGGAGATAATTTTTAGTGGTTTTATATTGTACCTGGTTTCAAAACATTTCTTAATGTCCACTTAAATGGTAAATCATCATTTTATCCCCACTCAAAAAATTAATCATTTTATATGTTTAATAAAAGGTCACATTAAACCTTTTTTCAAGAACAGAACAGCTAAAATTTACATAATTTACAAAAAATCACATTTTGCTAAATGAAAGTTTTTATAATGTATTTTTCAAAATATTGATATTTATAAATCATACATCTCTAAGCCTTTGTGTTAAGAAAGAAACTGAATGTGCATATGTTCATGTATATTCTTGGTATAAAGGGTTGTGAGCACTACATTAAATAATCAGTCATCATAGGTAGGAACCACAGACATTCCTACTTGACTCTCATATGATTCAATTATATTTTTAACAAGTCTCAGTAATTCAATTCTCTGAGTGTTGATATTGCTTTCTTTAATGAAAGCATAGGAAGACAATAAGTAGTGAGATCTCTTTCATTAAATATTTTGAAGGCAGAAATATCCACTGAGTCATGTATGATGCAGACCCACAGAATTAGCTTTACTATGTAATGGCAGTATGTGCTTCTATGGACCAAGTTCTCCACACCATTTCTATCAGGTCTGCTCTATCATGCATTGATAAACATGCATGAACCAACTTAGTTACCTCTGACCACTATATTCTCATTTTTAATAATGGGAAGCTGAGGCACAAATTATTAACTAATGTATCAAAGTCTACTCAAAGTGGATAGAGCCAGTAATCTTAATTACTTTTATCATTACTGGCCATTGGCCACCATGTTGGTCTCTCTTTTTTCCTTGGACCGCACATACCATCTCTAGCTATTCCTAATGTTTTTTGTAGGACACTCAAATTTGAAGCTAGAAAGTATTCACCAGATCATCAAATTCTCCCACCCCTAGAACTAATAAAACTATGTTCCCTATAGCCATTTTTCCAGAAGTAATTTAGTCAGTTCTATTAAGTGAAATGTATGTGCACCTCATTTAATTGATAGAACTTATGCCACTTTCCTTGGAATACTTCTTTTTTTATTTTTTTTCTTTATTTTTTATTTCTTCAAGTTATATTTCAATCGCAATCCCCTCCCTACTCCCCACACCAGTCCCACCCTCCCACCCTCAACCTCCATCTTCTTCCCCCTTTTTTTTTAAGTTTAAGGTATATCTTATTTCCCCCTACAGTTCCCCCTTTCAGTCCAACAAATGGCTTTTTCTCTTATAATAATAGATACAATACAAAACAACAGAGGTAATTAGGCCACAGTTATGAGGGTTATATGGCTTAGCGTACATTCTCAATGTCCAGTCCATATGTATTTGGCACTTGACTTTAACATTCTACTATCTAACCATCTCCATGAGTTTAAAGTTCTATATGTAACTCATCATTCATACTAACTTGCAACACAATTTTGAAAGCATCTTCTTAGATCTCTAACACTCTCTTGACTCCTAAACAACTCAAAATTTAATTGTGAGACTCTAGCTATCTATTCTTCAACCACCTCAGAGACCTGAGAGGGATAAATATATCTGACTTTATAGGAAGTACAGGGCCTGCAGCTTCCAAAACTAAGAAATGACATACCAGTGGCTGCCTGGACAGTTCCCATTTTCTCTCCATACATTACGGCATCGATCTTCAGTCGTTTGGCCCTGTTTCTCTGACAGACATTGATTGTAGAGCAGGGGTTACGAAGGACTTGCCTACCCTGTCTTGGCAGAGCTAGGCTATTGACTTACCTGCTTCCAAGTTTTGTCCTTTTTGGACAGCATTCTGTCTACAGTTGGAGCAAGGGGCTTTTCCTACCAAGAGATAGGCTTGTGACTAATTCAATCATCTCCCACTGGAGATTCTTCGATGCTCATCTTCTACTTGGAGGAGAATAGGGGGTGCTGTCAGGAGTTGATATGTCTCGATATAAAAAAAAATTCTAAAGTTAAGAAAACATCTTTGAATGCCATATTCTGCAGATCTCTTGAGGCTTTTGAAGAGGCCCTATCTATCTCTTATATTAGGATAAGCAGATGTTGCTTGTCTCTTAGCTTTATTTCTGATTAGCTTAGAAGATAACTATAATAGACTGTCATAGTACCTAACAAAATGACTGGCTTGCATGACTATTAGTTTGCATTTCTTAATTATCCTAAATAGTTTATGACAATTAGTAGCAAAAGGCCAAAATTTCACATTTCATTTTTTTCTTTACCCCCTAACCCTTCCATCCCATTTCTCTGGGGTGGGGTGTCCCTACATAACAGTCCCTCATCTCAGTTCAGAGATCGTATGAGGGCCAAGAGCCTCCTCATTCATTGGGGGTCTACGAGGCAGTACCACCAGTGAAAAGTGTCTCATTGCCCGGGAGAGAGACCTAAAAAACAAACAAACAAATAAGCAGACAAACAGATAAAAAAGAATTTAAAATAGAGAAAAAAATAAATAAAAATAAAAAATAAAAAGTCTATGTCCATATTCCCTTTGGTGTGTTAGTTGTAGTATCGATATCCTCTACTATATAGCTAAAATCCTACTATAAGTGAACAGATGCCATATGCATCCTTCTGAGTCTGGGTTAGCTCACTCAGGATGAGCTTTTCTAGTTCCATCCATTTGGCTGCAAATTGCATAATTTCATTGTTCCTGATAGCTGAATAATATTCCATTGTGTAGATGTACCACAATTTTTTAACCCATTCTTTGGTTGAGGGACATCTGGGTTGTTTCCATTTTCTAGCTATTACAAATAAGGCTGCTATGAACATAGATGAGGAAACTTCCTTATGATTCCGTGAAGAGACATTTGGGTGTATTCCCAGAAGTGGTATGGCTGGGTCCTGAGGCAGAGCTATTCCAAGTTTTCTAAGATATCACCAGACTGACCTCCATAGTGGTTGCTCAAGCCTGCACTCCCACCAGCAATGGAGTAGGGTTCCCCTTTCTCCACACCCTCACCAGCATGTGCTGTCATTTGAGCTTTTGATCTTAGTCATTCTGGCAAGTGTGAGATGGAATCTCAGAGTCATCTTGAATTGCATTTCTCTGATGATTAAGGATGTTGAGCATTTCTTCAAGTGTCTCTCAACCATTAGGGATTCCTCCTTTGTGAATTCTCTATTTAGCTCCGTCCCCCATTTTTTGATTGGATTATTTGGTTTCTTGACATTTAATTTCTTGAGTTCTTTGTAGATTTTGGATATTTGCCCTCTGTCAGATGTGGGGTTGGTGAAGATTTTCTCCCAGTCTGTAAGCTGCCGTTTTGTTCGAATGACAGTGTCTTTTGCCTTACAGAAGCTTTTCAGTTTCATGAGGTCCCATTTATTGATTGTTGGTCTTACGTCCTGAGCTGTTGGTGTTCTGTTCAGGAAGTTGTCCCCTGTGCCATTGAATTCAAGGGTTTTTCCCACTTTTTCTTCTAGTAGATTTAGTGTGACCAGCCTTATGTTAAGGTCTTTGATCCACTTGGACTTAAGTTTTGTACAAGGTGAAAAGTATGGGTCTAATTTCATTCTTTTACAAGTGGACATCCAGTTGGACCAGCACCATTTGTTGAAGATGCTGTCCTTCTTCCATTGTGCCATTTTGGCTTCTTTGTCAAAAATTAGGTGGCCATAAGTGTGTGGGTCTATTTCTGGATCTTCAATTCGATTCCATTGATCTACTGGTCTGTTTCTATGCCAATACCATGCTGTTTTTACAACTATTGGTCTGTAGTACAGCTTGAAATCTGGGATGGTGATACCTCCAGATGTTTTTTTATTGTACAGGATTGATTTAGCTATTCTGGGCTTTTTGTTGTTTCCTTGGAATACTTCTGCACAGACTATTAAATCTGACTAATAACACTGCACTTCACGATTACAAAACTATTTCTCTTTATTATGATATTTATTAGTCCCTTTTCCATTACAATGTAGACTGACCTTAAATAATTCTTCTTATTCTAATAAGTCATGCTGATGTCTCATTTTATGAAGGCCAGAAATCAGAGTCCACTGTGACTTTGTAGTACGTAGCCCATTATAAACAAGAATGTACTTGTTGTAGCTTTGCAAACACATCTTTCTGACACTCAGAGAAATTGGCACCCAAAGTCCCTCTAATCTGCTGCTGTCCATCATATTTGAAGATATGGCAAATAAACATTTATAGGGTCCTTCCTTTGTGCAAAATAATAATGGGTTGTGTGTTTCCAAACCAATGTGAAGTAGCAACCAAACCAGCAAGGAATTTACAATCTAATTGACCTGTCACATTGATACAGTGAGCCTACAATGCAGTAAATACCCAGTAAGGAACATAGATGTTACTGTACTATCTGTGTTGTCTACTGCTATAGAGAGGTTCATGGTCAAAGGATAATTTTACAACCCCAGAGGTTTTTAGGATGAAGGGGGATTTGAGCTGGGTTTAAAAGCAAACACTGGAATCAAGACAGAGAAATACAAGATGGGAAAACAATATTTAGGACATTCTTAATTGGGTGGCAAAGCATTCTTTTTTTATCTTCAGTAGACAAATAGAGGAAGGTCATTTTATTTTGTGAAGCTATGTAAATTGAATGAACAAGCCATGGAAAGCCTTTGAGTAGATGTTTGCATTAAGAACCTCAAGTATGCCTCCCTTATTTAAGTGAACTCTAATATTGTGTGAGCTCTTTATTGAGGTCATGGTTTCTTAACCTTTATTGATTCTTGGAACCATAAAATCTTCCTTCAAGGGAGATAGATCCAGGAGAGTCCCTGCCTCTGCGCATTAGATGCTAGTATTGTTTCCTTTCTGCCCCCACAAGGTAAAACAAATCTGAAGATGCTGTCAAATGTTTTCTGAGGTGTGAAATAAGCCCCTGCGGAACCCCTCGATTCTCATCTTGTGACCCCTTAGGGAATCTGTTCCTACAGATCTCCCTATGTCCATAACACAAGCCATCAGGAAAGTGTTTCTGGTCCCTAACCTAAATCTCTCATGTTCTCTTTGTCAGTGGTCTCAGAGGAGGTGTCCAGGAGGCTGGACACCAATCTCTGCAGAATTTCTAGGATGTCCAGTGAAAGCCACCGAGAAATACTCAAAAATATGTCTTTTCCACTGAAGAAAAACTCTCTAGGCTTGTTCACTTGTCAACATTGTACTCCTGTTTAGATTGAGAACTGATTTCAATTGTAAACCCTGCTGGTGGGGGAAGGGCACAGTTGCTGCTTCCCGGATGGTAAACAAATCACATTCCTCACTTTAGACCGTCAGAAACCGCCAGTTGAGATGCTAAATCCTCAAGGTAATATTGCAGACCTGGTCAAGAGCAGTAAGGAGGGAAAGGCATGCTTAATCACAGACACCTTCCCAGAGCCTTAGAATAGAAGCCATAAAATGCATGCTCTTTGCTAACTTGATTTCCCCCAGTTTGGTAACATGGCCAAGATAAGTTGCCCTGGGGGAGTCACCTAAAAGCCAACTAAGCAGAAGACGTCCTTTGTACACATTTTAGATGCTGTCAGACTTGTGCCACTTGCTCATGTAATTCATTTTTTTTTCAAATGAAATATTTTGACCTCTCTGAAAACTACTTTTCCTCGTGAAGCAGAAAGTGAGCGTGGAATGAGGAACCATCTGTCCATGCGTAGTCTGTAAGAAACATGCCATTTGATTGGCTACTTGGCAATAGATATTTCTCCTTGGAGTTCTGTTTTCACATTTGGCTTTTTATTGCATAATCCATTTCAGTCCAAATTATCCTATCTGTTTTAAACTTGTTCTTGAGTTTAATGTGACTCTGAAAACTCCTTAGCTTCTCTGATGGCCTGCTTTGGATGTTCTTCATCAGGTTTTTAGGTAACTAGTAATCTTAGAACTTCTATTTTTACACTTGAAAAGAAGTTTCATTCTCACAAGAATGCCCATTTTCCATAACAATGAACTATTTTCGTACATGACAAGGTCTATATGTATGCTAATACATATGTACACCCCTGTCTTAGTCTCTTAAGTCTGCTGTAAAAAACTCATCACAGAGAGTGTGGTTTATACAAGCATTTATCTCACAGTTCTGGACCTTGACAAGTCCACAATCTGTAATAAGAAATCCTCATCTCATGATGGCCCTCTTTCTGGTCAGTAGACTATTTTTTTCTCTCTGTGTGTCCTCACCCAGTGGAAGGGGTGAGAAACAATCCCTGGTGATCTAATCCCCTCCCAAGGACTCACCTCCATAAATATCACATGGATATTAGAATTTCAACATATTCTTTTGTCCAGAGCAAATCATTCAATCTGCTGGAGCTCAGTGGTTCACTGTTTGTATGTTTGTATGTTGCTAATGAGATTTTTTTTTTTTTTGTAAATTTAGAAAACATGTATGTTTTGTCAACAACCTATTTGAAAAGGTGATTCTAAATGATACAGCAATCAAAGCAGAGGTTTCTGGTGGCCAGGCTTTTCATTTTATGTTTAGTTCTTCTGAGAGCAAATGTATAAAAAAAAAAAGTAAAAGGCAGCAGAACTCTACACACAATCAAGACAATCTGCTATCAAGGAAATTCAAGCTTCTAAGTGATAATTAGGTTCTGTATCTAGGGGATTCCTCCTATAGACACTCCCAGGGTATCTATATGAATATGTGAGCAAAACCCTAAATTCTCAACTTGAAACTATCCAGGTGTAGTTTGTACAACTGTAGTCTATCAGAAATAAAATAAAATAGAATTTAAAAAACCACTGTAGTCCTTAAAGCAAATCAGAAGGCAGGAGCATTCTAGCAAACAAAATCTTCAATTTCAGTTCAATTGTTAAACTCTTTCCTCAATTAGAAGAACAAAGAAGGAAATGCATTCTGGTAATGGGACCCATGAGCCATGCAGCTGGATATTCAGGCTCTTCTAATGAATCCTAACACTGCAAGCAACATTCAGCTGATAGTAGTGGTGCTGGGGGGGGGGGGTATTTATGAGCATCCACGGCATTCTCTCCTTTAGAAGTTAAGGATATCACCTGAGAAAGTGTAGATTCTCAAATACACAGTTGCCTTTAGCACATCCTAAGGATAGGTGGGAGTAGGGGGAGACGGTGACAGGGTGGGACCAGGAGCGGTGGGAAGAGGGCACTGCGATGGAGATGCAACTTGAAGTAATAAATAAACATTTAAAAAAAAAGAGGAAGACGAACATTTAATCCAAACAAGTTTCCAATTATCCTTCCTCCTGAAACATCCTTGAATTTTATTTCATTTGAAAAGTTGACAGGTTGTATCATACCCCAGATATTGCCTTGCATATGTTCTGTGTAATGAATAAGTTATAGGACACTCAAATGTCAGAACAATTGAGAAATATGTGGTAAATTTAGAAATACACAACGGAATAAAAATAGAAATTTGTGGAGAAGACTGAAATAAATGTCCCTATAGAAAATGTAGTAAGAACAGTTAAATATATGACAATATTTAGCATTACAGCTAATAACAAAAGGTTAAGAGAATCAACCTATCCTATTAATTGCATATATGCTTGATTGATTTAAAGTGAAATCAAGAATTCAGAACATAGTTAGCATTTGCATATCTCTCAGAATCCCATTCAAAGGAGACTAGAATCACAGACCTAGTTTTGTAGGAATGAGGTGGCCAAGCAAAGCTCTTTTCACCTTGAGTTAATTTGGTCTGTAAAGAAAGGCTGGAGAGATGGCTCAGAGACTTGGAGCACTGACTGCTCTTCCAGAGGGCCCTTATTCAATTCCCAGCATCAAACAGAGGCTCATGACTGTCTGTAACTCGGTACAGGGAGTTCAACACCATCTTCTGACCTCCATGAGCACTGCACACACAGGGCACACAGACATGCATGCAGGCAAAACACATTTACACATAAATACATTTAAAAACTATTCTGTAGAGAATCACCTCCAAAAGAAATTATTGGGGAATTAGAATTTAAAGCCAGATAAATGGCTGGGAGGTAATGACTGAAGACTACAAAATGAGAAGTGTTTAATGAGAAAGAAAAGATTTTTCTTTAGTTCTAATTTTTTTATTAATTTATTTTTTCAAGTTACATCTCGATCAAAGTTCCCTCACTCCTCCCCTCCTGGTCCTTCTCTCCCTTTCTCCAATCCTCCATCTTCCTCATCTCCATCCTCTCCTTCTCCTCGGTGAGGGGAGGCCCTACACATCAAACCACCTCAATTCATCAGCCACATGAGGACTAAGGGCTTCCTCTTGTACAGGAGTTTGATATGGCTGCCCAGCTAGGGTAAGGTGTTCCACTAATAAGCAATAGAGTCCATGAATCACTGCTGGGTGGAGTTTTCATAGGACAGTTATGCTAGGTTCCTGTCTGTTTGGGTCTGTGGGTTGTAGGATGGTTGTGCTATACTGTGTGGTTAATATCTGCTTATAAGAGGGTACATGCCACGTGTATCTTTCTGGGTCTGAATTAGCTCACTTAAGATGAGCTTTTCTAATTCCATCCATTTGGTTGCAAATTGCATGATTTCCCTGTTTCTGAGAGCTGAGTCATATTCCATTGTGTAAATGTACCACTGGTTTTTTTAAATCATTCTTTGGATGAAGGACATCTGGGCTTTTCCATTTTCTGGATATTATGAATAAAGTTTCTATGAACATTGTTGAGGTGATGTCCTTGTGGTTTGATGAGGAATCTTCTGGATGTATGCCCAGGAGCGATATGACTACATCTTGAGATAGAACTACTCCCAATTTTCTAAGATATCGCCAGATTGATTCCCAAAGTGGTTGTACAAGTTTGCACGCCAATAGCAATGGTGGAGTGTTCCTCTCTCTCTACATCCTCACCAGCATGTGCTATCTTTTGACTTTTTGATCTTACCTATTCTGATGGGTGTGAGATGGAATCTCAGAGTCATTTTGAGTTGCATTTCCCTGATGACCAAGGATGTTGAACATTTCTTCAAAGTACCTCTCTGCTATTAGAGATTCCTTTTTTGTGAATTCTCAGTTTAGCTCTATAACCCATTCTATGATTGGATTATTTGATTTGTTGGTGTTTTTTTTCTTGAGTTCTTTATATATTTTGGATATTAACCCTCTGTCAGATGTGGGGTTGGTGAAGATCTTTTCCCAATCTGTAGGCTGGCATTTTCTTTTCTTTTCTTTTTTTTTTTTTTAATTAGTAAATTTATTTGTTTGTTGCTACAGGTTACATCCTTGACATATTGTCCTCTTTTCCTGCTTCCCAGGTCTACCCTCCCATGCATTTTCTTTTAATGACAGTGTCCTTTGCCTTACAGAAGCTCTTTAGTTATATAAGGTTCCATTTATTGATTGTTGGTCTTAGGGCCTGTGCTATTTGTGTTCTGTTCAGGAAGTTGTCTCTTATGCCAATGAGTTTGAGGCTTTTCCCCACTTTCTCTTCTATTAGATTTAGTGTTTCCAGTTTTATGTTGAGGTCTTTGATTGGACTTAAGTTTTTGGAGGTTGATAAATATAATTCTATTTGCATCCTTCTACATGTTGACATCTAGTTAGACCAGCAACATTTGTTGAAGATGCTTTCCTTTTTTCATTGTGTGGTTTTGGCATCTTTGTCAAAAATTAAGTGACCATAGGTGTGTGGGTTTATATGTGGATCTTTGATTCGATTCCATTGATCAACTAGTGTATAAGAAAAAATATTTTAAGGCATTCTTAATTAAGATAGTTCAAAGACGGTCAGCTTTAGGATTATTTTCTGATATATTTTTTCTAATAATATATTTGTTTCCTAAAACTATTTTATTTGAGAAAATGACTATATAACTCTTCAAATTTCCATTTTCAATTTTAAAAAATGTCTTATTCAAACAAATTGTGGACTCATGAAAATCCCTTAGTTATAGCTCAGTAAGACCATGTGAACCATAAGGATATAGCTTATGTAGTCCTCGAGTGTCTGACACTCACTCACTCACTAGGTAATAGCACAGACTGGCTTCAAACTTGAAAAAAGTTCTAGAAAAGCATGCATGCACCACTGGGCCTACCTCTAGAGCTAACATTGAAGTATAGACTTTAAACATCTTAATAAACCTAGACACTCATTCAACATATACTGTAGTGATAATATCATTACCATAACCTATTACAGATCCTATTTTAATGAGATATCAATCACCATGATAAAAACCATGGTCAAAATTAACTTGGGGAACAAAAGGTTTATTTTATTTTAGACTCTGCAGCCCATCATGAAGACAAGTCAGGCCAGGAACTCACAGAAGAAATATAGAGGTAAGAGCGAAAGCAGAGACCATGAAATAATGCTGCTTAATGGCTTGAACCCAGTAGTTTTTTCAGCCTGCATTCTATACAGCCTAGCACCACCAGCAAAACAATAGCACTACCCACAGTTGGCTGGACCCTCCCACATCATTATTAATCAAAGGAATTCCCTCCATGGACTTGCCTACAGGCAATCTGGTGAGTGCATTCTCTTCAATGAGGCTCTCTTTCCAGATGACTCTAACGTGTGTTGCATTGGCAAGAATCTAACCAACACAAACCCTGAAGGAAATGAAGATTCATTTGACCTAATCACCACTCTTCAAGCTTCAATAATTGATGGGTAAAACCCTCCTCCATGGAAACCCACAGACCAAGGATTGTTTTCTAACCTTGTGATGGCATAGAAGCTAGATACATCCTTAAAGGGTATACTCCCAATGACATACTACTGAAAACCTGATGATGTTGTTGAGTTATTACAGCATAGACATTTTAAATGGGATCATTTCTTCTGAGTTAGAGGGAATAGACTTGTACTGTTGTAAGGCAATGGCCTAAGGAAAATGTTCTAACTGTGGACATTGTTAGTAAATTTATCACTCCCCAAAAGATATTTTTAGAAATATGACATGCACCTGTCTCCTCTAGGTGATTTGGATGCAGGAATGATTGGAGCCACTGAGTGAACTCTTTAGAATCCTCCTCTTTTCATTTGATGAATGGAGGGATGGTACGCAGAGATGACAATTTATTATAAAACTCTGTGGCATCGATGGAAAGGGTGCATTAACATGTCAAGGGAAATGCAGCCGTATGCCTATAAGGAATGTTGTACATCCTATAATATGTGGAGTTGTGCAGTCTTTTAAAGGCTTAATGTGGAAACATGAGGATACAAATTTTGTACAAAAGCTCTGCTTAAAACCACAACTTCTTATTCTCACAATACTATTGCATTGAAGTCCAAGGAAATGTTAGATAATAATATTTGGTTTGAGAAGATTTTTTAGGTATAACACAAAGGAATTTGTAATATAATACAAAGGAATCTGTAAGTAAATAAGCATGACTGTATCCCATTAAGCCTTTATTTTTATGAACGGGAGAGAGCTGGTTTTATAGATAAGCTGTAAGTTGTTGACACTGGCTTCATATTTTTAAAAGAAAAAAATAAGTGTTGTTTTCAAAATGTTAAATGATTCTTTTTTGAAGGAGTATAACATTTCCATTAATTCTGATGAATATCTCTTAAATACTTCTACTAGGTGTCATATATTGCTAACCACAAATTTAGTTTCTGTGTCTGTCTAGGTTTTCTTTCTATCTTCAGAATGCATGTTCTGTAACTAAACTATAACAACAACAAACAGCCTGTATAGGGCTAACCACTTTGTATTAGATAGCCAGTTAGTGCAGGTCAGGTAAGGGGGCTCTTATTCCTGGGAGAGGCTAATTATCCCATTCTCATCAGTCATATATGTAACAATATTAATCAAAGCAAAATGAAGCTATCAATTTGAGAGTGAAGAAGAGCATAGGAGGGGTTTTGAAGGAGGAAAGTGAATTGGGAAGGTAATGTAATTATATATTATTTAAAAATGTAAAGAAAATAATTTTAAAAGAAAAGCTGTATTCTACCAAACAAAGCTATTTGGCAAATGCAGGCTGTCATTCCATACTTGTGTCCAATTGAGAAGTCATTTGTGAACCATAAAAAGATGAGTATAAAGAGGAACACTCCATAATGTCATGAAAATAACTTCATGGTGATATGTTAAAACTTTCTGGCAGAAAATGTCAAATTTTTCTTCTTTATTAAAAAATATTCCCTTCTTTAAACTGCCTAGGGATACCAGCATGAAAATTAAAATATTAATGAAAATACATAACATTCAGCTACCATGGGGAAAGGAATCTCCAAGACTTTTGCTGGTCCCTGTAAGAAGACATAGTCAGGAAAACCAAGGACCCTACTCTATTCCTTTCTCCTGAACTCCCATGAACCTCTGCAGCTTTACATTTCACATCTCATATCTTGTAGCCAATTTTACTGTAGATTTTGGATCAAGGGTGTAAGCCTGAGAAGTCTGTTTCTGCCTCTGGCTTAAGTGGCACAGCTTCCTTAGATCTTCTGGGGCCCTATATAAGTAATTGCTACAATCCTCATAAGCTTCATTCCCATCCACCCCCTACTAGAAGGCAGACAGCCTCAACTTTATAAATAGTTGACATCTGAAAGCACGTTTTTATTTATGAATATTGTTATGAGCTAAGCACCTATTTTGGGTGACATTTCTTAGAGTCCTAGAGTACATAGACCAGCAATTACACGCATTTGAATTAAGAGTGATAACATTTTTAGGATTGAGATCTTATGTATGTCTTGCTATTCAGATGAATACCTGTGGCAAGCCTGTAGTGTAAGCTGCTATGTTAGTGACATAAACTAAAACTAAGGAAATAAACACACAGGGAAGGCATGCATGAGAAGTGCTTAAGAATTTAAATGAGTGAGAAAGTGGACTTTTTGGGGGTTTGTTTGTCATTCATAAAATTTTATTCTACTTACATGAACTTTAATACATGTGTTCTTAACAACTATGCCTGAATTGTTGATGAAACTTTCATAAGACATTAAAAAAAAAACCTAGCCGTCATCTCAAGTTATTTCCCTGTTAACTATTTTTGCAGCACCTGCATGTTAGGCAAGTTATCAAAAAAGGAAAAAATCACAAAAGCAAAAAAAAAAAAAATTAAAATAAAGTTAAATACATGGGAATTTGTTTACTGCTGTGCTTGATACACGTGGAGTAGTGAACACCAAGCCATTCATTTCTACTCAATCTTTACTTGACATTTGTTCTTAGAGTGCCTAAAAGACTTAAATGCAAGTAAAATGTGTAGCAAAAATAATGAAAGCAAATAGTAAATAACTTTACAAATAATGGAATGCGATCTGTTTCTACCCTTATCAGAGTAAATTGAGTCACAACTTTTGTCTGTGGTCAAGGGCAAAAGTGGACTCCTAATGCTCCAAGTCCTAGTCTTCTGGTTATTAAAGTAAAGTTTAAAATGGCATCTGTCGTCATAAAATGATTAATTAAAAACATGTATGTAGCATAAGTGATATTTACACTATGGGTTTTTCTATCAGGTTGGTAGTAAGACGCTACTACTAATATAACTGTAAAAAAGAACAATTCACACCCAGAAATTCAAATTTTGGGATATGTTCCCTGGGAAATTGTAGGAAGAACATAGAAAAGTTGGGAAGGGCCCTTCCTTGTGTGTTCGTCTGAGCTAAAGCTCCATTCATACCTTCTTAGCAATGGATGCCTTTAATATGCTCATCTCTGTGTCTCTTCTAATAAGACTGTGTTTCTCTAACTCTACCCTAGCTTTTGTTTCCCTGTAGTATCAACTTAGCCACCGTCTTAGGGTTTACATAGCTGTGATAAAACACACAACTTGTAGAGGGAAGGATTTGCTTTATCTTACGAATTATAACCCATCATCCAGGAAAGTCAGGGCAGGAACTCAAGTCAGAAACCTGGAGGCAAGAACTAAAGAAGAAGCCATGGAGGGCTTACTGGCTTGCTCATGGTTTGCTCAGCCTACTTTCTTATCATACCCAGGACCACCAGCCCAGAGGTGACATCACCCCCCCACACACACTGAACTGTATCCTTCCATATTAATCATCAATTAAGAAAACCTACCAAGGCTTGCCTATAGGCTTGCCAATCCAGTGGAGGCATTTTCTCAGTAGAACTTCCATCTTCTGAAATGACTCTAGCTTGTGTGAAGTTGGTGGAAAACTAGCCACCACATCTACTATAACTTTCTGTCCTGCACATTGTTGAAAATCAACAAATGTGTTTGGCATGTCTGCTGAAGAGCTAGACCCATGGCTGATAGTCAGCATTTTAGCCTTCT
>CAJQZJ010032225.1:1048592-1106444 GCA_907164525.1 Lophiomys imhausi
AGGCATGTGACTGAAGTGCTGGATTTTCCTGTGAGTTCTTTCTGATTAAGTACCTTGTTGATGGATATATTTATTGAGTTCCCACAATATCAGATATCTACCTAATGTTTTGAATAAAGCAAGACGTAGAAACCACGGAATATATTTGCAGGGTAGAAGGAGGAAGCTGAGTGCAGTTACTGGACAGAATGTCTCAGAGATCAGTCCAGCAAGCAACCTTGAAAAAAACAAATTGGGTCATGGCTGGAAAGGCAGCAGTGATCATTGTAATCCAGTTCTCTGTCCCGAAGGCTGAGATGATATCCTGTAACATCTTTCACCTTGTCTAATGGACTCACTTTAAGAGACTTACAGGGTGGGGATGTCTTTCTCCAACCCTGAGCTGAATTCCACATTTCTGTTCATTTTGCATGGAAGTGCACTGTGCTGTCCCATAAACCACCATCATCACACTGCATCATGTTTCAGTAGTGTCACTTTGTAGTAACAATGATTTCAAGGAGTTGTTTCTTAAAGGGCACAAAGCTAAGAAGGAGGGAATTAACACAAATCTGACTCCATGTTTATGAACATCTCCGTTAGGCACACTACATGCTGGAGGGGTAATGGAGTCATTTTTATCCCATGTAAAAATCCATTATTTCCGTGGAGGTCAGGATTTGTACTTTAACTTCAAATTCAGATATCTTTTCCAGATACTTTATAAGACTAAGAAAAGACACAATATTTTCACTAGAAATGAGCTTTTTTTTCTCCCATCATTGAATCATAAATGGTTGATATGATGATCAAAAATTCCCAGGATATTTATGAAAACACAGAGGTAAATTATATGCAGCTTTGACTGTCAGAAATCTATGATAAAGAAGGAAAGGGTTTCAGTAAAAAGAATTTCATAGGGAATGTTCTGAGATGGCTAAGCTGATACAGATACTTGTGTAGATCTCTTATGTTTAAATTTGTGCTGAAGAGAGATTTTAGGATAACCCATGGAGTGTGTGTGTGTGTGTGTGTGTGTGTGTGTGTGTGTGTGCAACACATTCTTTGATAGCCTTACCACAGTTACATTATTTAGCTGACACTTGGTAAGAGTTAGATTTCAAGATGTTTGAAATGAATTTTCTTATTTGACCTAAGAGCTACTGTCCTAAGTTGTTAAAAGGATGTATCATTTCTTGTTGTCATGACAAAATACCAAATGCACAGCAACTTCAGGGAAGGAATGGATTATTGTTACTCACAATTTGAGGGCACAGCCCATCAGGGTACTAAAGCATGGTAACATGAGGTGAGGTAGTTTCATCTACATTCAGAAAGCAGGGACAGATGAACTCTGCCGTGCAGCTTGCTTTCTCCTTTTTACTCAGTCTGGGACCCCAACTCATGGAATGGTTCTGTCTGCTCTGTTCTGTTAAAACTTTCTGGCAACACCCTCATAACACACGATTTTAACTCCACTCAAGTTGACATGAAAATTAACTCTCGTCATATGAGGGAAATGTGAGGAGGAAAAAAAAACAGAGAAGGCAATAACAAGATTGATATACCATTAGAAAAGTTTTGAGTTTGATTATGTTCTTCCTGGGTGGACACCTGCTTCCCTTATATATCTCATGCTATGCTATGAATTAATTTTTCACTAAGTTAAACTGCTGTTGCTGCATTTCATAGGAATTGGTTTTAAATCAAAACTCATCTCACCATAATCAATAGTAGTTGTTAATTGATAAGTAAATAGGTTGTCTTATTTATTCTATTGCTATGGGAAAAAATGCAAACAAACAAAACACCGCAATCAACACTAACTTGTCAGGGAAGAACTTGCTCAATATCATAGGCCATCATTCAGAAAAGTCAGGACAGGATCTCAGGGCAGGAAAATGGAGGCAGAAACTGATGCAGGGGCCATTGAGGGTCCTCCCTTACTAGCTTGTTCCTCGTGGTTTACTCAGTCTGCTTTTTTTTTCCCAACATTTGTTTATTTCTTCAAGTTACATCTCAATCACAGTCCCCTCCCTCCTCCCCCTCCTGGTCCCTCCCTCTTACCCTCTTCCCCCTGTCTCTCCTACCACTTTTTTTTTTTAATTTAAGGTGTATCTTCCCCCCCCAACAGCTCCCCATTTTAGCCCAATAAAACGTTCTTTTTCTTTTAACAATAAATATAATACATAGCAATAAGAACAATTAGGCAACAATTATGAAAATTAGAAGGTATAGCATATATTCCCAATGTCTAGTTCATATGTATTCGGCAACTGATAATAATGTTCCATTATCTATCTCGATGAGTTTAAAGTTCTATACCTAACTCAGTTTCCATCCTAACTTGCATTACCAACTTAAAGACATCTTCTTAGACCAAGAACATCTTTTCAATTCTTAAACAACTTAAAACTGTGAGACTAACTTTCTTACTGTACCCAGGGCCACCAGCCCAGGAATGACATGCTCCACAATGAGTTGAGCCCACCCACATCAATCCTCAGTAAGAAATGCTTTGTAGGCCAATATATGGAGGAGGGACATATTCTCAGTTGAAGTTTCTTCTCCCCAAATTACTCTAACCTGTGCCCAATTGACATATAACTTGTCATTCCCTAAACACCGAGCATGTAGATTCTAGAAAAACCTGATATTTACAGGAAATATCATGTGTGTGTGTGTGTGTGTGTGTGTGTGTGTGTGTGTGTGTGTGTGTGGTAATTTTAATATTTTGTGGTGGTGTTAGGGATTGAAGCAAAGTCTGGGGCATGCTAAATAATGCTCGAGAACTCAGCTGCACCGAATCCCTAAAGACAGGACTTTAAAGACACCTCTGAATTCCCTTAAACTGCTCTTTTTCATTCATGATTCACAAAAAATAAGCCTTGTGGTTTTTGTAGATATTGTGGTAAGGCAGAATGAACTAAACTGAACACTAGTCTAAGTGAGAAGGTTGAATTCTAAGTTTTCCTGCTGCTGTTAAGAGATGGATTGAGTTGTAAAATCCTCTTCATATCTTTCTGAAAATGAGGGTGAGAATAAGAATAATACCTACCTTGCAGAATTACCAAGGCAATTAAAGCATTTCAGAGCATCTACCAAAATATCTGGCATATAGAAGACACTTAATACATAGGTTTTATTTTTGTCATTCTTACTATCCTATAATATTACTGATAAAACCCTTCTTCCTAACAAGGTGCTCCTCAAAAACATAACTTGTGTCTGTGGATCTATATAATTAATTAATTATAGGGACAAGCAAACAAAACAACCATTTCTTTCTTCCCTTAATTTCTCTGAGATAAATCAGCCTCACAGCTTAATATCACTGAAGGCAAGAGGAAACTGTCTCAACGAAAGTGGAGTGCAAGGGTATGCTTTTTGCTACTCTACTTTGTAAAAAGAAAGGAGGATATTTGATGGAAGAACTAGATTCACTGTAGCTAAAGATGAAATATAAATAAAGTTATATGAATGTAAATGAAGAGGATTGACAAATGTCCCCTATGAAACTGTGTGGCAGAGTGGTGTGGCTTCAGAAGTGTGAGACTGACAAACCTATCTATGCTCCTGAAATAAGAATAAAATTCATGGGCATCATTAAGTTTTTAGGTCATTCAGGACCTTCGTTACTGTATTACTCAAAGTGACATCCACTGAGTCTGATGAGATAGGTAGGTGGATAATTGCTGTTGAAGCATGAGATCCTGAATTCAGATCCCAGAACCCATGGAAAACAGAAGTTTCTGATGGCTGTGACCATCCCTGTAATAGAGCAATAAAGGGAGGGGAGGCAGGAGGATCACGGACGTGTTAGCTTATTGCCTGTCTGAGGGAATAAGGTAGAAATGATAGACTAGAACTCCTGACGTCTTGCCCTTGCTCACTTCCATATATGGATGGGCACTACATAGGTGCAACAGAGAGACAGAAACAGAGAAAAAGAGAGGGAGGGTGGAGGGGAGAAGGGTGGCGCCCATAACCCAGAATGACTTGCAGTATATTGGAAATGCAGAACCAAGCCATATTCAAAACTCACTAAACCAGAGCCTGCAGTTCAACAGGATTTGCAGATTATCCTTCTGTATGCACAAGTTTAAGTTGCAGGCCACATGTGGAGACTTAAATCTGTGTGTCCCAGCACTTAGAATGTGTAGAAGAGAATCAGGAGTTCAAGTTCAGCCTCAGCTAAGTAGGGAGCTTGAAGCCAGTCTTGGTTCTAGCCAAGGCCACAGCTACTGCATTTTCTTATAAGCTTCAAAGCTGATATACATGTCATACTTTCTAGTGATAAAAATTATATAACGTTCATTGTAGCACTCAATAAGTTTAAGGATAGAGCTGTCCAGCCTCTGAAAAATTCACACCTAATCTCATGTCATGGCCTAAATGAACGTATTGTTCAGAAACAGTAGTTTTTTTGCTCCCAATGCCTTTTCTTCATGTTTACAAATTATCATGAGATGTTCACTCTTGAATTTTAATTGTGTAATATGTCATATATTCATAAGAATGTATGAAAGATAAATGCATAGCTTAAAGGATAATTGATTATTATAGACCAATAGCAACTATCTTGTTAAACAAAGAAAAGTTTGTAGCATTTCCACTATGATGAAGACAAGATAATTTGTCAACTTTCACCATTCCTACTCAGTATAGTAGTGGAGTCCTAGCTAGAGCAATAGCAGAAGAAATTAAAAAGGATTCCTATCGGAAATGAAGAAATCAAAGTATCCATATTTGCAGATGATGTAATCCTCTACATGAGAAATCTTAAAGACTCAGAGGAAGCATCTAGAACTGATAAACACTTCAGGAAAATGGCGAGTTACCAAATTAAATATACCCAAATCAGTAGCCTGCCTATATACCAAAGACAGAGTGAGAAGAAAACAAGGGAAAAAAAATCCCATCCACATTAGTCTCCAAATAAATACAATACTTTGGAATAAACCTAATCAAAGAACTGGAAAACAATGAAGACACTGAAGAAAGTAGCTAAAAGAGACATCATAAGATGGAGGGACTTCCCATACACATGGGAAGGAGGAAGACTAGGGAGTACACCTTAGGACATAGATTGAGTAAAGGTGTTCAGAAAGTATAACCAGCTGTCATCAAGATGGACTTCATGAAAATACAAAGATTACAGAAGAAAATCTCAAATGATCAAAGAGGCAGCCTATAGAAAGGGAAAACTCTTTGCCAGCTATATATCTGGCAGAGATTTAGTGTCAAAAGTCAAACACCCCAATTAAAAAGTGGGCTAAGCAACTGAACTGAGAATTCTCAGAAGAAGAAATAATGGCTGATGAATATTTTTAAAGGAGTTCACCATCCTTTGCTATCAAGAAAATGTAAATCAAAACTACCTTGAGATTTCATCTTACCCCAGTCACAATGACTAAGATTAAGAAAACAAAAGACAACAAATGCTGATGAGGATATGGGGAATGGAGCACCATGGTGCACTGTTGGAAGGAGGGCAAACTGGTGCAGCCACTATGGAAATCAATGTTGAAGTTACTCAAAAAATAGACCTGCCATATTACTCAGCTATACCATTCCTGGACATATTTCCAAGGACTCTCCATTTTACTGCAGAGACACAGCCTCATCCTGTTCACAATATCTAGGACATGAAAATGGACTTAAGTGTCCATTAACTGATGGGCAGATAATGAAAATATGGTACCTATGTACAATGGAATTTTATTCAACTATAAAGAAAAATGAAATATTAAATCTGCTGGTAAATGGATGAAACTGGAAAACATTATACTGACTGAGAAAAAATCACACCCAGAAAGACAATGTCTCAATCAAAAATGGATCCTAATGTCAAATCCTTAAATTTGAGCCTTTAACATGTAGTACTTGTACAATGTAGGAAACTAGAAAGGAATCATTGGTGGAGAGGGGGTAAGAAACATGTTAAGGGAAGGATAGGAAAACACAGGTGATATGAAAAGAGAAATGAACGTGATGGGGAGAGAGGTTTAGATCGGGGGGAGGGATAACTAATACTAAGAATGTGGGAAATGGCAGGTGGGCAGAGGGCAGGAAAAAAGTCCAAAAGACTGTCTTTGCTCCCATGCTTTGGAAATATAATTACGAAATGCCTTTTCAAGATATATTTAAAGGCAAAAGAAAGGAAGGAAGGAACAGAGGGAGGGAGGGAGGGAGGAGGGGAGGGAGGGAGGAAGGAAGGGAGGGAGGGAGAAAGGAAGGAAGACTCAGGTAAACACCAAGCCACTGCCATTAGCGCAGAATCTGCTCTGCCTTTGTCAAACTACAACTCATTCCCTGTTCTCTAGTTGTGATGACAAAATTTGCCTTTCGTGATAACCTCTTTCTCTTGTTTTCTTTTGTGGTTTCTCCCTGCTAAACATACATTTCTAAATAATATGATTACACTCATGCACTCTTGATCAATTACATGGATGGGATTCTATTGTCCCCGTTGCTATGTCACTGACTCAACTGTGTGTTATTTGTCCATGCTCATTTGTTCAGCTTTAACTGATGCTAGTTCTTTATTGCAGTATTTTTTGGATTGAGTTGTAATTTTAAAACTTACCTTTTCTAATGTTTATGGGACTTTATGTTCTTTTTTCTTTGCATAGCTGTCTCTCTCTCTTTCTCTCTCTCTCTCTCTCTCTCTCTCTACCTCTACCTCTCTGTCTCCCCCCTTCTGTGTGTGTGTGTCTGTCTGTCTGTCTGTCTGTCCGCTCCTGTCTCTGTCCATCTCTGTCTATCTTTTGTAGCACCATACAACTCAGGACCACCTGTCTAAAGGTGGGATTATTGACAGTAGCATAAATTACCACCCGAGACTATGCCCCCAGCATACCTGTAGGACAATCTGATCTGGCCTCTTTTTCAACTGAAGTTCCTTCTTCCCAGATTAGTCAAGACTGTATCAAGCTGATAATAAAAAACAAACATGACAGTCGGTCTCCCAGGTTATGGTCTCATGTGAGGAATGAAAATCCTGTAACTATCTGTAAGACCCTTTTTCAGATGTGGCTTAAAGAAGCCCAGACATGCTCGTCCTCCATAATTCTATGGTATATCAACCTTTGATCTCATTTAAAAGGAAAGCAAAGTAAAAAATCATAGCTCACACAATATTTTCATTTACGTTTACTTTTCACTTTCAGATATCAGCCAACCCTTCCCTGATATTTCAAAGACAAAACAAACTCAGTCTTTATAGACCCATGGAAGAAATTCATTTCCTTTTATTTTTTCTTTTTTTTTATAAAACTGAAATTATAACTATTATCTCCAACCTCCTGATATACTGTTTTTTTCTCTGTGGTTTCACTAATATCACTGTGAAAAAAATCAGTGTTTCCTCGGGGTCTTTTAGAATAGTGGGTGGGCAATTAATCCAGATTAGAAGATGTCTATAAAGTTATCATTTACCAATGTTTTTACCACCTTTTGATCTATTCTTGGCTTCAATTCCATATATTCTTCACCCTTCATAGTTTTTTGTGTGTGCATATGGAATTCATAAATGTGCTTACACATGTGTGAATATGCATGTTGAAGCCAGAGGTCAATCTCATGCATCATTATTAAGGAACTATTCACCTTGTCTTTTGAGACAGGATCTTTCATTATTCCTAGAGCTTGCCAAGTAGGTTGGGGTGACTGAGCAGTGAGCCCCAGGGATCCGCTTGTCTGTTTTTCCTCAGCTCCTGGTTATAAGCATCTGCCATCATATGTGTCTTTTTGCATGGGTTGTGGGGGTTGAATGTAGGTCTTCGTGCTTGAGTGCTAAGAAATTTACCAACTGACCTGCTCTCCAGTCTCACATCTTTGTTATTATTGAAAGTGGAAAGAAATAAATCCCAAAAACACCAAACACAGAGTTTTGCATTTGCTCAGCTACTACAAGTTATATTGCCAGTCAAATCACTAAGATCATTTCATTAATCTTGACCCACGCAAGGAATAACAACACAAAAGAAGTCTGAACAACAAAGAGCAATTTTCTATACTTTTAGCACAAGGTCATTTGTTTTAAGCTTAGCCTTTGAACACTGTTCTTATAGACTCACGGTGTTCTTTAAAAGCCTGTTGTTTTGTTCTTTGGAATCCTTTTTGTTAAGTGTCAAGTTCACTGCAGACTCTGTGGGTCAATAGATTCCATAGGCTGTCCTACTTTCTCTCCCTCAGTGGAACTGCTTGTGTTTGCACAGTGTGAACCATGTTTTCAAGACATTGCCAACCTTTGGCCTTCCATTTTCTGTTATACAGTTTCATGACAACATTTTCTTTTTTAACTTCCTAAATTTCCTATTCTAAAGGTTTACAGTGTCATGTCTAAGATCAAGCTTGATCAAAATGAGATTCTTAAACAGAGGTGAAGACAGGCATCTGTGAATACTTCCTTTATGAGTAAAAGGACCCCTGAACTGGGGCGGGGGACTGTTATGTAGGGACACTCCACTCCAGAGGAGTGGGATGGAAGGGATAGGGGGTAGAGGGTGGGAGGGCAGGACTGGGAGGGGTAGAAAGAGGACACTATGATGGAGATCTAACCGGGAGTAATAAATAAATAATTTTTTTAAAAAGGACCCCTGGCATCTGGAGTCTTGCTCAATATTTAACTGGTCCCCAGCTTCATTAACTACATATTTTCATCTACCTGCCTGTCCTACTTTCATTTCCTTTTGCTCTGTCAAAATGCCCTGACAAAAGTAGCTTAGAGGAATAGGGATTTATTTTGTCTCACAATTCCAGGTTACAGTCTAACTGCAGGGAAGACAAAGCAGGAACTTGAACCAGCTACTCTCATCCAGATTCAAGAGCAGAGAGAGAAATGAATTCATTCATGACTATCAATCAATTCACTTTCCCTACTCTTCCACAGCCCTGGCTGGACCAAATTCCAGATGTTATCTATAATGGGCTGGACCTTCCCACATTAACTAATATAAAAAAAAAGACAATCCCGTACAGACATGCCCACAGGCTAACCTGATCAAAGCAATCTCTCCAAAAATGCTCTTTTGAGGTGTCAAGCTGACAATTAGAACGATCACACTGCCATAGCCCTCAGTCTGACTGCTTTGTATAATTCCTTCCTCCTGAACATTGTGTTTCATTCATTATCTTCTTTTAGCCACCTCTTTACTCACATGTGAGTTTTCAATGTCTCATGAGCCAAAACCAATGATCTGGTCTTGTTTCCCATACCAATTTTGGCTCATTAACATTAAGCTGACATTGCAAACACAGGAGAAAGATATCCTAGGGCAGTGAGCCTCACTTGAGTCTACATCTACTACAGACACAATTATTCACTGACACTGCTGAAGGACAGTGAGGTAGACTGTATCAGGCAGAGGGTCATGAACAGGTATTGGGACCCCAGAATAGTGGTGAACAGTAAAGGAAGAAAGGCTGAAAATTCAAATTATCACACAGGAAAGTGGAGATTTATAAGCCAAGGAACAGGAGAAAGGATTTTTGGGTTAAAAAAAAAATCACAAAGAGGGGAACATCAGTGGGCTAACTAATCTGGCCTGGTAAGGTTCTTGCCAATCAGACATTACCTTGAGAGATGGTGGAGAATGAAGAACCCAGGCAAATAAATATTCAAGATGATTGTATGTTGAGGATAGGGCATTCTGTATCAACTGACCTTGAAGCATTCTTTAAAACTTGCATGCAGGACATTTGTAAATATAAATACGATTCTAACAATCGTATGCATTAACACAGAAGACCAAAAGGCATGGTCTGCTTTTTAAAAAATTGCACAGAACAGAAGTCTGAATACAGTTTTGTCAAGGAGAGGGTCTTTGTCACCTCGAACTCATCTAACAGTAATAAACCAGTTCTCATTGGGTCTCATCCCCTGTGAGGTGATTCAGAGAATCAATCCCCTGATTCAGAGAATCAAAAGTTAGTGAATTTAATGTCATATTAGGTTTTCAGTTCTTATTAAGGCTGTTAGTCCAGAGAATACACTTTATTATTCAGTGGATTAAATCCAGGATTTTGATTATATCAGAACAAGCCTTCTACCACTAAGCTATGTTCTATCCCAAAAGGGCACCTTCTGAAGACCACTATATTAGAAATAACTGCATTCTATGTAATATCAATTTTCCCAGTTCACAACAACCTTATCCTCTTGCTTTTCCATTATAATGAAAGAGTTTGAACCATTGCTGTGGATTCGTGTCCTATCATCAGTTAACAAAAGTTTCTATGGCATATAATATGTACGAGACATGATATCCGAATGGATTTCTCTGCAATATGATGAAGTTCTTATTCATCTACCACAGAGATAATGTAGGAAAAGAATATGACATAAGGGAGAATGTAAAATAATTTGCGTTTCGTATATGAAATGCATTGTAGTATGTAAGAGTCATAGAGCATTCTGATAATGGAGTTTGAATTTCATAAGAAATTCATTTCCCATTTTTGGGGGGTGATATATAAATGCAGATTCATTGTAAGGCAGAAGGGTTGTGAGGGGGAACAGTGCTCAGCTTTCCTTGCTAAAGAATATCACTCTCGTATACCAGATATCATTAACCAGAATTTCATCATTATTCACTCACTATTGATGACATTTCATCTCTTAACCATTGTTTGAAGAGTGAGGTGGTTAAGAAGTGAACACAACATTTCATTTACTGCCAAGAGAATTTGTTCTGAGAAGGGACGGAGCCTGTGGCAATCAGGTGTGGAGTAAGGGGCCTCTGACAGATGCAGAAACGCTGTAATGTGATGCAGGCACCGAGGAACAGAACCGCACCAGAACAGAAAGGCAGTAACTCTGAGAACACCATTTCTCCCACCTCAGCATTCTGCCTGTTACATTTCTGAACTGTTTCTGTGTAAGAATTCTATGTTCTATTTAAATATCAACACTCTAAATCTACAAGATCCTAAAATACAAATAGTATTTAATATTTCCCCACCAATACTTCATAAAAGTATTAGCCAAATTGTTCCCATATAACCTTTGCTTTTCCAAAGAAAGATGAAGCATGCAGTAGTAACCAGTCATTAATGTTGACACTGAGCCTCTCATTCTGCTCTCTCATGAGGAAGTCCCATCGGCCAGCTTTGACAACCACATGTGGTTACCTGGTAATGACTCTCTTTATCTACATATGTCATCATTGAGGAATAAACCTACAGGTTTATAGCCTTCCATGGTAAGCTAGGTACCCCAGTTTATGTGAAATAAGTACATATCAATCACGTAATTGAAATGGCAACTAGCATACCTAGTTTTAGTTACAAGTCTACAACATACTCAAGTTCCCTTTGGCTTTCAGCGTTTCTTTAAAAATTCAATGCCCATTACACTTCAAAGCACACATCATATATAACCTGTCTATCGAGTGAGTAGTCACTTCCAAAGCAACAGAATCTCCTGTGGGCAATCCTGTTCACGGGAAAGATGCAGCATCCAAAGTAATTATTCCTGTCCAATGACATTCTTTTTCTTTCTTTTTTTTTTTCAAATGTTTATTTATTTATTACTTCAAGTTACATCTCCATCACAGTCCCCTCCCACCACCACCCCTTCTGGCCCCTCCCTCCCACCCTGGCCCCCTTCTCCCAAAACTCATAATTCTTTTTTTTAATAATTAGGTATCAATTATGAAAATTGTAAGTTATAACATACATTCCCAATGTCCAGTCCATACATATTTGGCAATTGATATTAATATTCTATTATCCATCTATCTCCATGGGTTTAAAGTTCTATACCTAACTCATTTTCCATCCTAACTTGCATTACCAACTTGAAACCATCTTCTTAGACCTAGAACATCCTTTTAATTCCTAAACAACTTAAAACTTAACTGTGAGACTATAACCATCTAGTGTTCAACCACATCAGAGACCTGAGGAGGTTAAATATATCTTATTATACAGGAAGTGCAGAGCCAACAGCTTTCAAAACTAAGAAATGACAGATAACTGGCTGCCTGGACAGTTCCTAATGACATTCTTAGCAGTGATCACTCAGGCAATGTTGTTACTCACGTTGTCTAGGAAAAGGATAGTAACACCTAATAGTAAAATGTTCAGAGACAAATAAGAGGTAAATACAAAGCTATGGAAATCAGTATAAAGGGATATTCAACCATGCAAATATCCCTAATGTCATTCCAATTACCAATTTGATATAAAATATTAAAATACCTGGACCCCATTTGTCTGCTGGGAGCTTTCATGCTTTGCCCTTATCTGTGTGACCCGGCATTGTAAACCTCCACGTGCCCGTATGCCGACTTTTCAGTAAGTCCTTATGTCTTAACACCTACCTTCACTGATACAGTCTGTGAAGAAGTTCACATCTGGGAGCTACATTGTGGTTTGCAATATCAGTCCACAAAACCCACTGTATGTCCAAAGAAAAAGATGGACACCTTTGCCACTTGATGAAGAGGCCCAGTCAACACAGTGTTCCTGGAGACACTTATTGCTAGTGTTGAATGGAGGCAGATACATAGCTGAAGAGAACACTGGGCTGGCTACAAATATGGCCACACAGGATGGAAAGAACAAAAGGCAGCAAGTTTTCCCCCAAAGAACCTAGTGCTGCCCTGGCTTCTTGAGATTTCCTGAACTAAAGGTGACAGATTCCGTAGATGACAATCTTCCAGACCCACAAGTTCAAGTCGGTGAAATTTCCATAATGATGAAAGAAGGTTTTGTGAAATACCTTCTGGGAGATGCTTTACAGTGATGATTGCCAGCAGGTTTCAGACTTTGAATATTCCATATGCTAAATGGAAAGCTAACTGATTTCTTTGTACACTCATAACTTATCATTTCTGTTCAGAAAAACATGCAACCCAAAGAAAATACTTTTAGCTAATGAGACTCACAGGTCTCTCTGTTTAAAAAGTAACTTTTGAGATGATACTCTCTGATAGATATTTATAAAACAAAACAATATTACTCCTTCATTCTGCCTTCAGGAAAAGCTATGGAAAATCAGTATTATCGGGAAAGACAGAAACATCAGTCTTTAAAATGTCATGTAATAATTAGAAATATCATAGGAGTGATACATAAAATAACCTAAGACTTCACAGAGGAAATAGATTTCTTTCAGCTCAAGTTTATAAAATTGTAGGTTATCTCTAACTTCTTTTGACTATTCCACACTAGAAAATTCTCTGACAAAAAAATGACTTAAATCATTTTGTTTCTCAGGAATGCTACTTTAATGCTCATATTAATCCAACTTGAAAATCTCTTCTGGTCTCACCAGCAAACATATTTTGTTGTCAAATTGTTCTCCACACAATATCCCATTGTTTCATAAACATGAGCTCACTTTTTTTGTTAATTTCTTATAGCTCAATTTTACTTCTATCTATTCAAATTGTTTTCATGTCAAATGAAGTTTTGATTTTGGAAGTATTCCTTCTCAGCACGAACACACATACAGTGATATACACACATGTACACATACAGTGAAAGATACAGAACCAGAGAGATTGTCATTTCTTGTTTAAAATCTGCAATAAACTCAGGCATGCCCTGAAGAAACAAGCTACTTATTTACAAGTAATCCTTACACATTCCGCATCTAATCTAACAGCATGTTTTTTTCGGTAGCTCCATCTTTCCAGATGCTGGCCATGAAAGAGGAAATTGGTGAAGTCACTTCTAAGAATTTTTTAATAGTACCCAAAAGAATATATGTTCTCTTTTTGAATATTCATTTTCTTTTAAATGTATTTTTTTTTTACTATCTAAGATAATTTTTTGCAAAGTCTGTCATCACTATATACTGAGCACAGGATGTTGAAGAGTCCTCCTTCTGTGAAGAATAACTCAGTCAAGGACAGAGGTACAACCTTATAATGAGATGCAAATTTTTCATTAAAAGGCAAATTCTCTCAAAAGGTTGTACAGGATACAACTTAAATTTGACTGGTGAAAATTCCCTATTAAGAACACTGAAAGACAGTTCCAATTGAAGACAATGTAGGATCTAAGTTATTTTCATTTTAATAAGTTCAAAAATGTGAGTGCATTTCTAGTTCAAAGCCAAGAAAAAAATTATTCTGAGATAGTTCAGCACATGTCAGCCAGTGGCTGACATCCATCTCCATCTTCTCTTGTTTAGTTTTTTTTCCCATCCCTTACATAATGTATTTACTCATGAAATAGTTCATTAACGGGACTCCTTAGAAGACAGTGCAAAGTTGCAATATTATTTTGTTATGAATTTTTTCGGTACTATGTTCCCTTATTCCTGTGGATTAGAGTGTTCTCACAGTAGCCACTACTCCTAGATAAACACACCCTCAGATGCTGATATGCCTTTAGATTTTTACTTTAAAAATATTCACTGGCTTCAGATGCAGTGATGAATGCCAGTAATTCTAGGACTGAGGAGCCAGAGGAAGGAGAAATACAAGACTGTGGACAACTGAGCTACATAGTGAGACCTGTCTCAGAGACAAACAAAAAAAATTGTTGGGCTTGGAATGTAACTCAATGACAGAGTACCTGTTCAACTATATGTGAGGACCAGGGTTAAATACTAAACATTTATAAAAATAAAAATAATTATTCATAACATGTATTAAAAACAGGAACACACTCTCAAGGTGGTCTCTTTCAGTAGGCATAAGGAGAACTGCAATAATATTTTGTAGTAGGGAAAAGTTTAAATTAACTATGCATAGGATGAGAAAATTGTGGGTTTATGTCTATAATCAGGGTTAAGGTCAGTGGGTAAAAGGTTATTAGGAGAAAACATCAGGAGTAGATGGGAATTCTGCTTAAACCAAACTGTCAGAATCTTTGCTAACAAGACAAAAAGTGTTCAGACATTACTCAGGGATGATGGAGGATGTGGAACCCAACTACATTTTGAGGGTCAGGCGTTCCGGCTAACTTGCTAAAACAGGATTTATAAGGAAATGCACAGAAGGTGCTGAAAGAAGATGGAAAACCTGGTCAAGGTCTGTTAAAGTCAAGAATCTTTCCAAGATTCCTCTCTTGGGCCTGAAGAAGGCATTGGATCCCCTGGAACAGGAGCTACAGATGGTTATAAGTCCCTAAGTGGATTTCGGAAATGAACTCAGATCCTCAGCATGAGTAATAAGTGCTCTCAACCACTGAACCATCACTCCCATCCCTGTAATATATTTATTTGCCTTGCTGCTTACATGTTGAGGATTGAACACTGGGCCCTGCATATTTGTAGTACAGGCTTTACCTTTGACCTCTTCTAATCACTGGTATTAAAGGCATGTGCCAAAACCTCCCTGAAGGGATTAAAGAAAAAAAACCATAACTTTGTATTTAACACAAGTGATTTGTGTTTTTTTAAATCTGTAGAATAAAAAATACCACAAATGAAAAAAAAAAAAGATTCCTCTCTTGGAAAATAGTAGGCCCATTTTATAATTCACTTACTTTATGCTTATGAGGTCCAAATGAGTCATCAACCAAACCAATGATAAATAACTGGAAAGCCCACTGTTCTGAATATCTGAGTACAGAGGTGGTTAGTTGAGATAACAAGATGCTAGTTTTGAAGCACTGTGAGTGTATGGAGTCATAAGAATTGGCAATGTGTCTTAGCTAATTTTCTATTGATATAAAGAGACATCATGACCAATGAAACTCATATCTTTTAATCATTTAATTGATGATTTGCTTTACGGTTTCAGAGAATGAGTGAATGACCATGGTGGGGAGCATGGCAGCAGGCAGGCAGGGATGGTGCTGGAGCAGCAACTGAGACCTTACATGTTGAGATAACAATCATGAGTCAGAGAGAGAGAGACTAGGCCTGGCATGGGCTTTTAAAACCTCAAAGCCCACCCCCAATGACACACTTCCTCTATTAAGACCACATCTCCTAATCCTTCCTAAGCAATTCCATCAACTGTGGACCAAGCATTCAAATGTATAAACATATCGGGGCTGTTCTCATTAAACCACCACACAGAGATAATCTGGAACATTCTCTGGTTTGTAGTTTGATGATGTCATTGGTAGATCTTGTAAATGTCCTTCCTATCTCACACAGCAGCGGATGGGAAATATACCTTACATGATTTGTTATGATTGTGTCCTTGCATTTTATATCAACCCATCCAAATTCAGCTTCTGGGACTTTGAAAAGTGAGAAACTTTAAGAGAATTTAAGAGATTTTTTTTTTTATTCAAGAGATTTGTTTAAGAGAAATTTAAAGGTTTTTTTTGTTTTTTTTTTTTTTTTTTTTTGGTTTGGTTGTTTCCATGCCAAAACAAAAACATAGAAGAAAAATGGAAAGTTTTTCTTTTTTGAAAGTTATAGTTGGGATAGGAAACTAGACTCTAAACTTCCTCCAGTATAGGGTGAGCAAAGCTTTAAAAAAATGAACAGTACTATGATTTCATACTGACAAAAACCTGCTATAATTTATTAGTAAAACCACCAGGCTAGCTTTGTGGTTCAGGCTTATAATTTCAGCTGCTTTGAAAGATGAGGCTAGGGAATAACAGGGTCCAGACTGCTTAGGAGGAGAAAGTCCCAGGCCTGAGTGAGCAACCAGGTAGTATTCTGTCTCAAAATAGAAAATACAGGAAAGGAAAGGAAAGAAAGAAAGACACAGAGAGAAAAGGGTGGTAGGAGAAGGCAGGGAAGGAAAGAAGAGAGGGAGATGCTCCGGAAAGCCAGGCAGCCTTTCAATAGATTTTTCTGGTCAGTTCTGATTCGAGCTTTGATCTTCAAATATGACATTTCATTAAAACCTTGGCTATTATAACCAAGGTTTCCAATCGTATTCTGCTAGATGAACAGATTATTATTTAGTTAATGAATCGCCATATTTCTATGAAACCAAGAGCACTCAAATAGAGTTTTCAGGTTTTAACTTTATTCACAAATATATTCTTGACCAATTTGTATGTAAGTAGAGGACAAGAGAAAAAGTTTGTTTTGGGTTTGCTTGGTTTTTTCCTTTGTTTGTTTGTTTCCCAGAAAACAAAACACTTAAGAAACAGCAGCCCCTCAAACAGTGAAGCTGCCCAAACTTTAATCTTCATGGTCAGGAATGCAGTACTAAACCGTTAATTGTTTTACTTGAATCTCAGTTAACGGTTTCACAAACCCATCGGTTATTCTTGTCTCTCCAGAAATTCTCACTAGTCCACTCATTTTCACAATTCTAGGAGGTTTACTTTTCAGATTACACTTCAGAATGTTTTCCAAAAGTTTTGTTTTTAAATATAGAGCAATTGGCTCAAAGTTCCTGCCAGGGCAGAAACAAACAAACAACATGATCTCCCAATAGCTAGAACAAGGAGAAACAAACAAACAAACAAACATGATCTCCCAATCGCTAGAGCTTTAAAATAGTTAAGAATAAAGATCATATGGATAAGACATTTTTTTTTAAATACTTTATTTTTTTTTCTTCAAGTTACATCTCAGTAACAAACCCCTCCCTATTCCCCCTTCCTAACCCGCCCTTCCACCCTCTTCCCTCCAGAGGTTTCCCCTTTCAGTCCAACAGCTGGTTCCTTCTCTTATAACAGTAAGTATTATACAAAACAATAGATATAAATATGCCACATTTATGAGAGTAAATTGGCCCAGTATACCTTCCCAATGTTCAGTTTATACCTATTTGGCCCCTGACTTTAACATTCTACTATCTACCCAACTCCATGAGTTTAAAGGTCTATATGTGACTCAACATTCATACTATCTTGCAACACACTTTTAAGAGTATCTTCTTAGATCTATAACACCCTCTTGATTCCTAAACAGTTCAAAATTTAACTATAAGATTCTATCTGTCTATTCTTCAACCACCTCAGAGACCTTTCTTTTTTTATGAGGTATGCAGCGTTTGAAATAATAGCTAGAATTATAAATGATAAAATGATACCGGAATATTTCAAATTTCCATTCACTGAGTATCTATCAGGTTCCTCAGCAATAAAAATGGGATCTTTTCAACTTCTTCCTTTCTTGTAGTGTACTGGGGATTGAAGCTAGGGCTCATGCATGCTCAGCAAGGGCTCTACTACCGAGTTACACCACTCTTCCATCTTGCATTTCACACATTCAATTAGTCACCAAATTCTATCCAATGGACTTCCTAAATATCCATTTACTAGGTCAGGTAAAAGCTGTTGCTGCTTGCCTAAGTTTGGACTTATCTCTCAACCAGGATATCTGCTATGATCCACTTATCCATATTCTTATTAGTATTATGGTGAAAATGTCAACATAACCTCACAGAGACGTTTTCATGTACCTTGCAGACCACTGTTCACACTGATACTGAGACAACTTCTGACACATACATCTCAACAGCTGGCTAACGGTTCTAGTGGCAACCATTACTTAGCATGGTGCAGTAATGCTCCAATTACTCATTGCTCCAATGGCTGACGGAGGGCCTTAAGGACCTCACTGCTGGTTGCCACGAAGAGGCCTGCATGTCATTCATTCCATTCTCTGGAAGCCACTCTCAGTGTTCCTATGTAACCAGCTCTGATGAGATCCAGGCAGCTGCCAGCTCCAGTTCTGGGGGAGTGTTGTTTGGGGTGCATGCTATCACTGGTATTTTTAACAATGCATTGACATAGCAATAAGAATTTAAAAGGCCTCCCCCTAAATACCTGCTTATGTAACTAATTACAGTGGCTTCAAATAGCCCTGAGCTTTCAGTCAAAGCAAACACCCACCTAGAGACTGAAAGTACTTCTGTGTAAATGAGGAATGTTGGATTGTTTTCTTTATATAATCTCTCTAAAGAGGAGAGACTCTCACCCTATCCCTAAGGGATGACACAGTCACCTTGAGTTGTCTGAGTTCTTGCAGTATCCAAGGGAATTATTTACATTGTTCTCAGAGTAACAGATAATGTATTTAGGAACAATGGGCCACATCAGATATTTTTGTGCCTGACAAATAGCCATGCTGTAGGAACTGCTTCAGAGAAGCAGTTTTTCATCAGATGTGTAGAGAACAAAGTCTTTTGTATTTGCATTTCTTGCTGTTTATTTTTTCAGTACCCCTACTGTACTCTAAGCAAATCATTACAATTAGAATATCTGCGAACAATGGTCACTATGCAGCATACTGAATTTACACAATGTAATACAAACTCCATTCTCGGCATTCAAATACTTGATGCCTGCAGAATGTCACAGAGTATAAGAGAGAGCATTGAATATATGCAGCAATGAAATGTTCTGCAGAAACAAATATGTTAAAATTAAAGTTTGCTGTAAACTCTCTTGATGAAATGTATTTCTCTGAATAATCTAGTACAATGTTCATATCATGGAGTTCCAAACACAAGGTGAAAGACTGATCACTTCCTCACTTTAGTATACTGTATCATGTGTATGACATTAAAGATAAGTATTTTATTTTTTGAAAGAAGATCTCTCTACACCAGTAGTCCTCAACCTGTGGGTTGCGACCCCTTTGTGGGTTGAATAACACTTTCACAGGAGTCGCAGAACAGATATCCTGCATGTCAGATATTCACATTGCGATCCCTAACAGTAGCAAAATTACAGTTATAAAGTAGCAACAAAAATAATTTTATGGTTGGGTCACCAAAACATGAGGAACTGTATTAAAGGGTCATAGCATTAGGTTGAGAACCACTACTGTACACAACCCTGGCTGTCCTGGAACTCATTATGTAGACCAGGCTGGTCTTGAACTCACAATGATCCCCTGCCTCAACCTCCAAGTGCTGGGATTGAAGGTGTGTGCAAGATAGGTTTTTGTTTGGTTGGGTTTTGTTTGTTTGTTTAAAGAAACCAGGAGAAGCTCCTTTTATGCCTCAGCTAATGCTTTTAGTTACAGACTGTCTGGTAGGGGGACTTTTAGTTACAGGACCCTCCAGTGGGAGGACTCTCTTACAGCTGTGGAGTCGGGTTTGTGTTTTCCATCCTGCTTTCTGGCTTTCAGAGCTTAACAAAAACTGCAGACAGTGCCTCCCTATGGAACCTGTCACACCCAAAAGTCCCATCTGCTTAGCACCTGGAACAAAGCAGATGGCAGCACTGCCAGGTAGCTCTGACACTAGTTCCCAAGGGATCCTGAGATCCCTGCCGTGGAGGAGGGGAACCTCCCTGTTTCTCTGAGCTCAGGTGCATCAGCAGTGTCAGATTTGCTCTAATGAGGAATTGGCTTTCAGGTTTGGGAAGACCGCTGTCCAGGTGGTCACCTGAAGTACCTTACAGGGACATTCAAGCTGCCTTCTTTATGTTTCCCTTAAAAATACCTGAAACATACAATCTGTCCTGAAAACTTTCACTGACCTAGAAGCAAGCTCTGGGTGGTAGGGAAAGAAAATCTCCAGGACTGCATCAGGCATGGTCTGGATCTTTTATTCCTCATTTTAGCTGAATACACCCTACTTATAGAACTCTGGAAACATTCTTTGTTTGTACTGCAAGCTGAGGCTGATGGAACGTTTTTGGTATCAAGAGCCATGGTCTGTTGAAATTTGTTTTATTAGGAATAATAAATCATTCAACCACCATTTTCTAATTAGATAGGAATTATTGATACAGCTTTCATAAAATAACAAACAGGATGTCATCCCTGTTCATATATCAAACTTGACTATGGTAATAAAGCTTATGAGCCCTACAATCCCAGTTTATAGCTGAAGGACCAGAGTATGTGGATGAAGTTAGAGAAGCCTGCATAGTAACACATAGGCAAATGAGCATTTCAGCCCAAATTGCTTGAATTTTAAAGCCACTTCACTATTTCCAGTCACACTGCCTGTGAGGCCAAAGTGGCCTGCCTTTACTACTGCAACCAGGTCTGGGAACCTCTATTGTGTACAGTGGGTCTTCTTTCTGAAGAACAGGGAAGATCACTCAGTCCATTTTCCTAGCGCTTTATAAAGGCAGGTTTGGAAGAATTCTTTATGCTGAAGTTTTCTCCCTTAAAAAGAACAGCAGTGGTTTATTGAAGAGAAGTATTGGTTGTCATAAGAAATTAAGGTGCTAAAACTAAAAGCAAACAGAGAAGGACTGCACTGATCAACGGGTTGGGGTTGGCTCCAACTCTTGTGAGCTAGGATGGGGATTTCATCAGGATGACACAGAGAGGATGTTTTTGTGCTACTAGAAAGAAAAGCAGCCCACAGGTATGTGTATGAAGGCAGTCAAGTCCCCAGGGTGACAGTACAGGTTGGGCTGCTCTTTATCGGCCTCATTTTGATAATTACTTTCACCAAAACTGCTTTCACCCTGATGCAACTGTCTAGCTTAATATTTCCTCCTACTGTATAGAAATCTAAATAAACCCAGTATTAAACTTTTGGGGTTATCCAGTCACATATGCTTGTTTCTACCTGTTATCACCCCTTGGACTTTGAAGACTACCATATTTTCTGAATAAATGTGTAGATGTGCAATTAGAAAAATGTGATTTGTTAATATTATGAACAAAAACTTCACAAAGACATGAAACAAAACAAGGGGAGCTGTTCTATGGATTATTCTCATTTAAACAATGAAATTTTATCTTCTTCATTAAAGCTAGTAAGTCGTCATTATACATAATTTTATGTGTTTCTGACATAGTTTCCAGCTTACAACACATTTAGTTTGCTTTAGCTACTTCTCTGCTAAAACAGACAAGTGACTATAAGGAGAATACAAACTAATTTTAGTGTTAACCATAAACAAAAAACAACCAGAAAGAGATTTGTTTTCTTTTTTATCTCTGAAGAAATTAAAAAGGAGTAGATATTTCTTGAACCTTTAATGAGTTTTGATTAATCTCTTGCAATGACCCAAAATATCATTAAAAAAAAAAAACCCACATGTGCTGTACTCTAGAGTGATTTTTTTAAATTCAGATATCTTGATGTTTCTTTATAATGTTTACTTTCCTAAGGCATTGATGTGTTACACTTTTAGATAATGTTTAAGAGTGCTTTCTAAAATAGACCTCAACAATCCAGGAAATGTTAAGGTAGTTGCAAAGCTAAGCCATTACACTCTCATTCCCCATGCTGACAAAAATAATATTTAGCTCCCACATGGAGCTGCAAGATAAGAGAATACTTACCTCCTTGACTTTATCAAACAACATTCAATTATTTTCATAATTAAGGCAGAAAATATTGGTCATGGTAATATTGGGATCTCATTAGGACATATATTATAAACTGTATTTTGAAACCATGCCTGTCCTCTGGGGGATTACAAAGAAAAGGTAATTCAGTAAGGATAACTTGGACTTAAGCAAGTGTTGCACTCTCTATCTAGCATTTTGCTGACAGAGTTCAATAATTGCTCTTCATTGTAAGTTTAAGGTAGGTGACTTTCAGATAACAAAAGGACAGATTCAAAGGCATAAATGTTCTGAGAAGAACATGAGGAGAAAGGGTCTGATCTAGTTAAAGAGAAGACAAAGAGCTAGAGAAAGAGGGAAAGGAAAAAAAGAGAAACAAGTGATGAGCCAAGGAACAGATAAGACATGCTTTGATTGAAAAAAAAAAAAAAAAACAGCAAAACATTGAGATCTGAATTGGTGTGGTAAACACCCAAGATTGCCACTTACGTTTTGTCAGAGAAATAAGACACAGCTAACCTCAGCCACAGTTGTGATAAAGACTTCACTTTTGACTTCACATTCTCTCATATAATGTGTATTTCTTTGCCCTAAGGAAAGGTACAATCTATACTCCTGACCTCCATTAAACTCAGAAGTTTAGTGGAGATACATATTAAGTATTCAGAGGGGTCTCTTTGAATGTATATTTGATACATTTTAAAATGAAGTGAAAACTAAAATTAGAAAATTGCATTTTCTTTCTAAAATGCTGACATTACTTCTAGATTACATAAACCAATGTCTTATCTCTGAGTAATTTTATTTAACTTTATATTTCTAGATTCTTATACTTACAACTGTTTAGATAATTCAATAAAATACATAAGCATATTTCATTTTGCAGGAGACTTTAAGTAAAAAAAAAAAAAAAAAAAAAAAAACTGCTCAAAAGCTAAGTATCATTGGACCAAAGGAATAAAAAGAAATGTAAAAAGAGCCATATGAGGATGCATTCAGAACTCAAACTCAATACAAAGATAGCATTGATCCATCAATTTCATGAGATTTTATTTGTTAAGAAAACACTGCTTAGTCAAATGCAAGGTCAGAATGTATTACTCAATGTACCTCAGTGGGCAAAACCACAGTCCATCATTAAGAAAGCTGAAATGTTCCCGTGAGTTCATTGCTTAGAACTTGATCCTAGGAATGAGGGAATGCTGATTCTCAGTCCTCCTACCTCTTCCACTGCCTTTCTGTTCCATATGAAACTTGGTCAATTGTCTCACCTAAGTTATCCCTCTCATCCCAGTCGACCTCTTTGCTCTGTTCCAATGACACATGTATGTCTGTTTACTTTTGTAGATAACTTAAGAGTGGTTAGTTTTCCCTACAGATAAAAGCAAAAAATGACCTGGAAGTCTGTTCAAATGCAAGCCATTGCTTCTCTTTAGAATGTTGCCATGTGTGCACACACTTTAAATGAGTCAGACTGCATTTTGTGATTTTGCAGCACCAGTACTTACTTAGATTCTTCAATGCTGTTCTGTGCTGCAATGTTCCTTGTATTTTATTCTTTTGTCATTGTTTTTACATTCTTTATTCCTTTAACAAAAGCATTAACTCTTCTAAAGAAGAAAACGCATTTTCCTTCTATTTGTCTTGATCTTACTTTTCATACCCAGCAATCTACCTTCCCAGACACTTAATACAGATCTTTTTAATATGTTGGAATGATGGGGAATCTGTATAATTTCCAACAACTCCTACACCTCTAAGAGGCAAAATTTTTCTAAAACTCCTTTGACACTCCACAAGAGGTAGTTCTTTGGGAAACAAACACAGGTGTGGAGACATTTATTTTTAGAATACTGTATATTCCAGAAGGTGTCTAAAAGTATCTTTCTAAGGCTCACACAATGTTAGGTAATATGCTTAAGAGGAAGCTGTGAGGAAGACAAAATATACATATGTACATATATATTGTATATGTGTCATCTTCCCTCTCCAGTACCCAATTCCATCTCTGATATACTCCAGTTCAGTTTTGTGTTTTTTTATATTCCAATCAAAGAAAGCTGGGGGGCTGCCTTACTCACTATTGGTTCCAGTCTCAATGTTACCTCAGCCCCCACATCGCAGATTCCAGTCATTCTGGGAGTTCCAGAAATGTCATGTACTTACACTCCTGTGGAGGCCTTAGACATAATGCTGTTCTTTATGTGCAAAAGCCAGGAAGAATCTCATTGTTATTCCTGTTTCAAGGTTCTTCAAAAATACCACCTTCTCTGAAAAGCCTCTTACTACCTCCTAGGCCAGGTGATTCTTCCTTAGTGTTTCCTAAAAAACTTCATGTTAACTGATATCAGATGGGTAGGTAGAGAGATGATAGATGATAAATTAGATTGATAGATGATAGATGATAGATAGATAGATAGATATAGAGAGATAGATACATAGATGATAGATAGATAAGAGACAATCCTACCTACTTATCGCTCCCGTATCATTCTTCTATTCTAGCCCATAGCCACAGTCTCTGAAATAACTAATGTACTATTCACCACTTTATCCTGGGCCCACTGAATATTTGAACAAATGAAAGAGCCTGCCTTCTTATCTGTTTTCACCTTACATACCCAGATGTGTTTACTACACTCAGGTTTAATGTAAATGTCTGCAAAGCTTGACTTTTAACTTTCCCATTGGCTAGACAATGTTTTTTATTTAAACATTTGTTATAAAAATATAACTACAGCCCTGTCTCCCTTCCCTTTCTTTCCTCCAGCCTTTCTCATGTGCTCCATTGATTCCATCCAAATTCATGGTCTCTTTTCCTTTAATTGATACACACATACCTACAAATGAACACATAGAATCTTTACTAAGCCCATTTAGTGTATTGTTTGCATTAGTATATAGTTAGTGTTGACTATTTGGTATTGAATAATCAATTAGGGGCCTCATCCCTTGAGAAGACTAGTTCTACCATCCTCAGAATTCTTTAATTGCCTTTAGTTCTTTGTTTAAGGGTAGGGTCCCATGAGATTGCCCCCTACCATGTTAGCATGTCTGTTGGTGTTATCCTTGTTCAGGTCTTGCTTAGGTAGTAATATTGTTGAAATATCATGGGTGAATATTCCCTGCCATTTCTAGTAGACACAGTCTCATGGTTGACTTCCTTGTCCTTTGATTCTGTCCCACTATTCTGTGATATTCCCTGAACTTTAGGTGCAGAAGTTGTATTATAGACATGTCTGTTGAAAGAGTTACGCCATGATCAATTGCTCTATGAATTTTCACCAATTGTGGTTTTCTATGTTGGCCTCTGTTCTTTGCAAAGAGAAGCTTCTTTGATGGGGAGTGGGAGCTACACTTGTCTGTGGGTTTAAGGATAAGTAATTAGAATACAGTTAGGAGTTATGTTTGTCTAGTAAAGTAGAGGCTGTAAGTTCTCCTCTAAGACCCATAAGCTTATTTGGCCTCGGGTAGTTGGGTCTAGTGCCAGGCATTATTTCTCTCCTGTTAAGGGAGTTTAAGTCCCATTACAAAGTTGTTGGCAACCACCATGATATTATTGCCACTTTGAACAATGAAGAATATGTTGCCATGCTGCTCCTTACTGTGATTGAGGTGAGACAGGACTATTCTTGCTTCCTTCTTTTGTCAACTTGTATAAAAATTTCTAGAAATATTAGTCTTTGGCAGGCTTTTAATGGAGGTGAATTGAATCTCAGATCATTTGTCCAAAGTGTATAATGTTTTCAGCAGCAGGAGCTTATCTTCATCCTGTGTAGAGAATGTTTTTAACTCTACTCAGAGGTTTTCCCCAGTAGGTTGTCAGTATAATGTATTTATCAACTCAAGTGATCATAGCCTAAGTGCCTTATTCACTATAGGTTAGAAATAGAGCCTTTTAAAGGGACAGATTCTAATTCCAAAGAAAGGTTATAACAGTGAGATTTTCACTACTTCTACAAAAAGAGGGGCATCCCTAGACATAGGGACTCGCAGTATTCTTCAAGTACTCATTTAGGTGGCAGACAACTTTTTTTTTCATTTTTTTAATAATTTATTTTTTATTTCTTCAAGTTACATCTCAATCACAATCCCCTCCCTACTCCCCCCTCCAGTCCCACCCTTCCACCCTCCTCCCCCTCAACCCCCCATATTTATCCCTCTCAGGTCTCTGAGGTGGTTGAAGAATAGATAGCTAGAGTCTCATAGTTAAATTTTGAGTTGTTTAGGAATCAAGAGGGTGTTCTGGATCTAAGAAGATATTTTTAAAATTATGAGGTAAGTTAGTATGAAAGCTGAGTTAGATATAGAACTTTAAACTCATGGAGATGGTTAGATAGTAGAATGTTAAAGTCAGGTGCCAAATACATATGGACTGGACATTGGGAATGTATGCTAAGCCATATAACTCTTATAATTGTGGCCTATTTATTTCTGTTGTTTTGTATTGCATTTATAGTTATAAGAAAAAGAACCATTTTTTGGTGAAAGGAAGAGCTGTTGGGGGGAAAAATAAAGACCTTAAACTAAAAAAAAAAAAAAAAGGCAGCCAACTTTCTTACACATTTCAGCATCACAACTTTATGCTGTTTGATGCCAAGTACTTGTCCTCAAGTAGGCATTACAATTCTCTTGTGAACAGCTTATCTATAAGTAATAATATTGCTTTTAATGAAAATGTGGATGGTAAGATCACTAATATGAGCTATAGAGAAACAAATATTAATTTTTATATGATTAAGGGAAAAGTGGAGATTTTTATCTTTGGGTTCTTAGTTCCCTTAATAAAGAATTTATAAATGAGCTTGAGAGACAATTTTATTAGAGTTTGAAAAAATAGGGTTGGAAAGATGTAAAAATGGCAATTGCTAGGAAGAGGGATGTGGAGATAAGAAGAGAGAAACCAAGATGTAGTTATGGACCAGCAAAGAGGATAGAGCAGATAACATAACATACCATATGTTATGAATGGTAGCATATCAGATCCTAACTTGTGTCAAGTTGGGGGAAAAAAACAGGACATCATGTAATGAAGAGCACTTCAGAATTTCAGAGATAATATAAGCCAAACTTTTTGCCTCAACTGAAGAACAGAGAGCCCAAAGAATCCAATCAGCAAGTCCTGTCACCTTGCTTATTGTACTAAAAGTAGAAATTAAATCCCTATGACTTGCTCCTGTGTTCTAGCTTGTTTGCTGTTCCATAACTACATCTTGTTTCTCTCTTCCTCTCTCCATTTCTCCATAATGGCAGGGGGATAGAGGAGAGAAAAAGAAGTGTGAAAGCACAGAGAGTCTCAAGAGCATGCTCATACTTTGGTCAGTATCCAAAAGAAAAATAGATAAGAAAAAAACTAAACATTAACACAGAAAAGGTGATAGGTCAGAGTGCTGATAATAGAAGCTCTACCAGTGACTGCACCACATGGATTGAGAGTATTCTGGGAAAGATAAGAACATTATCTCAGTAAAGGTGTAATTATTCTTCTCATCTTCTTAGCATGGATTCAGGGGAATTGTACTTTTCAAGAGGTGGTGTCTTATAAGGCCAGGTAATTGACAGACCCAGCTGGAAAAACTTTTAAGGGAGGAGATAGTGGTGTGTATAATGTTTTAACCTTTGGAATATGTTTCTATCCAGGACATGATGCATGTTTTTATTGTTTTTATCAGAAGAAAATAGCTTTTCCTCAATAGAGCTTAACAGAACCCTGATATGAATCATCTGCTGCCTTCAAGGTAACTGTAGTATTTGCTCCTTAAGGGTTGAGTCCTTAAGATCATTTCAGAGGTGGCATCACCCATTTCCATTATGAAAATCCCAAGCTCTAGTTCCAAAACTGCATCAGAAGGGATTAGCAGCCAGACTAGAATTTTAATCATGCACCAACTTATGGATAGATAGTGGTATTTAGGAGAAGAGCGATAACGTATCAGAGATGGGGCTGGGAATATAGTTCATGGGCAGTGCACTTGCCTAGCATATGTAAGACCATAAGTCAAATTATCAGTAAACACAAACATACACAAACACACACACACACACACACAATCAGAGCTCTTTTCTGACACCTCAAATCTTCATCCAAGACAGGACTGAAATGAAACTTGGCTTTTGGCTCAGGACAAAAACGGAACTGCTGTTTTTTTTGGTTACCTTTCCTCCTTATATATGTGTCCTGTCCTCACCAATAAAACTCACATTTAATACAGGTGATAACTATGTTTTATTCAGTTTATAAATTTATGGAAAGATTTTTTACAAACAGGAAGAATCCAAAGTGTGTATGCTATTGTGCTTCAAGCAAACAAATATAGTAGAGATAATTTGATAGGGGTCTGAAGAACCAATGACTTTTACTCCTAAAAAAATGTATTAGTTCCATTTGGGTTACTGGTGATTTACATCATAGAGAGAGGGGACACATTTGCTTTTGTTGTTGTGTAAGACATCTTCTGGAGAAGTAACTTTGTCCAGATTTAGAAAGAAGTAACAACTTCCTGGTGCCACGGAAATGAGCACAGGTTGTGCTGTTTTCTCATTCTTCCTGTTTTCATTTTATCACACTAAGGCTGACTGATCTAGCTAGCTTTGTGCCATCTGATGGCTTCACCACTGAGGAATCATCTGATTTCTATTGCTATGATAAACACCATGACCAAAAAAGAAAAAAAAAAAAACTTCTTGGGAAGAAGTTTACTTCAGCTTTAATTGTAGCCAGTCATGAAGAGAAGTCAGGGCCGAATTCAAGGCAGGAAGCTGGAGGCAGGAGCGGATACAGAGGTTATGGAGGGTGCTAGTTACTGGCTTGTTCAGTCTGCTACTTTCTTATAAATCTCTGGACCACTAGTCCAGGAGTGGACTACCACCCAGTGAGCTGGTCCCTCCCTCCCACATCAATCAATTTCAAGAAAATGCCCTACAAATTTGCATATAATTTGCATACAAGAAAAATGCACCAAACTGATGGTGGCATTTTTCTCAATTGAAGTTATTCTTCCCAAATGACCCTTGCTTGTGCTAAGTTAAGGAAAAAAACAAAAAACAAAAAAAACAGGATATCATTTAATGAAGAACTATCAGAACTTCAGAGATAATATAAGCCAAGCTTTTTGCCTCAACTGAAGAAGAGAGAGCTCAGAGAATCCAATCAGCAAGCCTGTCACCTTGCTTATTGTAGCAAAAGTAATTAAATCCCTATGACTTGCTCCTGTGCCTATATTCCTGACAGCATATTTCAGACACCTGCTGGGAGTTGGAAATAACTTTAAATGATTAAGTGAAAAAACAGCATTATATAATTAACTCATGTGTTGCATATTAATAAGAACAATACCCAGCCCTCTCTAAGCACTAATCATACTTTATATTGACATAGTTGACCCTCACAAGAGGGTCAAAATTCTTATTTTGTGAACTACAGAAATTATCCCTGTAAGTATAGCCTTCAATTGTCATTTTGAGCAGTAATAAATCTGATGCCCAAGAAGCTTAAGGGACCTGTATTCATTTTTGGGGGTTGTGGCTGGGACCCTAATCATCACAAGTGGCCTTCCCGGTCTGTTCATGTACCCACTATCTTGCATATCCTCCCTTTTGGGCACAACTACAAATTGTCCCAAAATATGTACAAGGGAGTTAGGAGTATGAGTGTGGGAGCCAGAAACAGGAATGAAGCCATTGCCAGTTACTACTGTACCTGTATAACCTCATTTTGCTTACTTGCTCTCCTGTGGCCTCATTTTCTCATTGATGCCTTGAAGCCACCTCAGTTATAACCTGTCCTCATAGACTAGTATAAGAGTTGCCTAAGAAAATACAAATCAAGATCCTAAATCTCTAGGTTTGTCACTTGGATTAAATCATTCCCCTGAAGTCTGGTCCACTGATAATGCTGCCACACTCTGTTAAAATTATTTTATATTCTAGTTGTCTAACATTTTTTTTTATTCCAGCAGCACAGAAACCTTGTGTTTAATTCTTTTTTTAACTTTCTTCTGTGAAAAACAACCTGAAATAATACACATTCTTAGCTTAAAATATGACAAAAGGAATTATATTTATTTTCTCTTAGGGGCAGTTTAATGCTTTAAGGACCTCATCTAGAAACTGTTTTTTTTTTTTTTTTTTATTGTTCTTAAATCAAATGCCTTGTAGGAAGCTATTTTCTCATTATTTGTTTCTCTCTTCCAAGTATGAAACTCTGTGGTGGAAAATCAAGATAAGTGATGATTTCACTTACTTGTATTTTGTATTCACAATTTACATGGGGGAATGAAACAAAGAAATAAGTTAGGAAACAAATATGGAAGCACTATTCACACAAAAACAAAATCCCATCATTCTTTTTAAAATGTCACTAGCTCTTTCTTATGCAGGAAAACTTTCTTATCCATAATAAAAGGCAATTAAGCATCTAAAAGTTTATAATATCCTTGAAGAATCTGCCTCATTTGAAAATCAATGAGATCTGTATGGCAATTGCCTTGGCCAGGAGCTGGGCTGACAAATGATTTCACAGTCACAAAAGTATCTGAATGTTAACCTAGATTCTAATGAAGCAAATGCTTGACTTGCTTCCTTATAATTTCAAAGTGCCATGGAGTCATTTTTGCCCTGCACAGTTGTCTACAGCATGAACACCTACATTCTCTTATCTCTGTGAGAACATGTTCTCTGATCTTAACTCTGGGTTTAATTTCCTCTCCACCGTAAAGGTGTGGACTGGCTCAAAGTGACTGAATGGCTACAAAGTGGTAGGTTTCAATACAAGCTGAGGGATCCAGGGATATTCCTGCATTGCTGTTCCCAGACAGAGACTGTGGTGCTCTGAGACAGGATGGTGACCACTGATTTTATTGATTCACCTTGCAACAATTTACCTACTGGAGACTACCTCAGCAGGCATTTTCCTTATGCTGCATCCAGAATCCGAAATTCTGCAGGATTTCCTTTGCTTCACAGTCTTCCTGACCCCTAAAATCCTTCTATGCAGTGCATGAGTTTACTAAGAATTCACAAAATGTGCATCGAGTTTGTCTCCTGAATAAAGTCAACAATGTTTTCACACTCAGTGTTGATAAGACAACATTGAAGGAAGTAACTCTGCCTCTCTAACCTAACATCACATCCCTCCCTTCAGTTCTTTGCACATACTGTGTGTCATTTGCCTTCAGGCCCTGATGCATACAAATTCTTATTCTTCTTCACTGGCTGTCTTGCACTCAGTGACGGTCTCTGTCTACTGATTAGTGACTTACTTTCCTGTGTGCTTGAAGCACAGTGAAAGCTGAACAGTAACATGTGCTGGGGAAAATGAGACAGGAAATTAAGGAGACTGAAGAGTCGATAATATGGTCTCAAACTATCTAATTTCAGGAAAACTATCTCTAAAATATAATGTGATTAGTATCTTAGAGCAGAAGTTAGTTACTTCTCTCCATTAGCAAATGTCATGCAGAGAATGGGCTTGTTTGAGGCTCCAGGAAGTTATTAGTAAGCAAACCAAGAAAGGTCCTGCCTTTCAGCTAGTGTGTGCTCTAACTGAAGAGACAGAAGAGAAGCAATTGAACGACCATATACAATCATCTCAGATAGAAATCATTAGCAGGAAGCTCATAAAATAGGACAATGCGATGGACTGACTTTGGGGAACAAGGTGTCCAGTTTAAATTATGTGATTTAAATCAGTTTTTTAAAACTAAGACCTCCATAACGGCAAGCAGTCTTGGCTTTAAGAAGAATATAGGAAAATATTCCCTTTTCTATTATATTCTAGCAAGGGGAACACCAGACACAAACATCATGAAGTAGAAATTAGCTTAATGTATTCAAGGAGGAAGCAGAGCATCGAGAGAAGGAGAAGGGGTAAAAGAAACAGGAGAACCGTAGCAAGGTCAGAAGACATATCTAGCTGTGCCCTACTCTGCAGGCTTGGTAAAGAACCTCTGTTGCAGGCCTACTGCAGGTGCGAACTAATGGAGGGCTTTTGGTATAGAAATGATGTGGTCTCAGTTATAATTTTGTGAGTAGGTTCTGGCTATGATATGGAGGGTAGATGGAGGAAAAGCAAAATCAGACTATGATATAGCCAGAGACCTGGCGTCATCTTGTGTAGGTGACATGTCAGTTGAGCTAAGTCCGGCACAGAAACAGAGCAACCCTGAAGTTACCATGCTACCCTGCTGCCATTTAAAAACAAAGCAAAACTTAAGACATAGCTCCATGGTAACATAAGACTGATTTCGATGCTCACGGTAGTTTCAAAATTTGTGTAAGAAATTGCTATGATAAATGAAAAGACTGAGTCAAACTACAGGCAATACTTCATCTGACAGACTGCCTTCGACGAAGAGGAAGAAGTGGGAAAGGGGGTTACAGGCGAAATAAAGTTTTGACATGAGTTCAAGTGGTCTCTCTGCTCTGACTCCAGGTAGATCTAGAAAGGACTAGACTTGGCATTTGAAGATCTCAGTAGGAACTGACAAGTATGCCATTCTGCATGTCTGGGTTCACTCATCTGGCAAATAATACAGCTCTACCTATGACTAGTTAGATATTAACCTGGTGCTGAAACAACCAATCCACTCCTCTAATAGTAGTAAGAACAGCATTTCTGAAATTTGGGTCTCTTAAAACTCTTTATGTAGGTAGTTGTTTTTTTTTTTCCCACCGAGTAAGAGAGCTGAAAATGTGACTTCTATAACCTACAGTCATCATTTCATATACTCGTGTCTCCGACTAAAGATAAGAAACAGAAAATGACACAGGCAATGAACTAGGTAAAAGTATTCCCGTTAGAATGAGTTGCATGGAATAACTAAAGTCTTATGATCTTCTGAGCAATTCTCTGCATTGAACTTACTGAACGCATTGCCACTCCAAGAAAGTTCTCTATAAGACATAAACATTTGCTGCATTCATTCTTAGTTTCTCCTCCTTAGAAGTATCTAATGATTGATTAGTTTGAGAAGAGAAACTCTTTGCTACTCTTATCCAATAGTAGAAACCTGCCATGCCCATATGTGTTCAATTGACTTCCTAAGGACTGCAAGGGGGTAGGTTGGCTGAGCCAACTTCATGTTGCAATTATCTAATAGAGATCTGATCCAGGACATCAAAACACCCCATTTATATTGCACAGGTACATAAATTTAAATATGGTCCAGAAATTCATTCTTACTTATGTAAATATAATGGGGGAAGACACAGTGAAGGTGTATCTTTTATAAAATATTTTTATAAAAAATTGAAATTAGGCAACTTCAAAAGGAAGGTTAGCAACTAGTCAAACTCGATAAAGTTTGGCTATTTAAAAATCTATACATCTTTAAAATTTTGACTTTTGTCCAGACATACAATCAGCACCTTCCTTGTCCACTATAATCTCCAAGTGAGACCCAAGGGACACATAACTCTCTGTGCTGCTGCTAACATTCCCCAGAGGTCTCTTTAAGGACAGAACTGAGCTAAGACAGACATAGCAGCACATTCTTAAAAAGAAACAGAGCTTTGGGAATGTAGGTTCTCTGAGATGACCAGACACACAGTTTAAATAAAAACAGAATTTCAAAACCATAGGATAAAAAAATTGAACCAAAATATTATGTCAACTTTTAGATTAAAATGCACCAAATAAATGAGCAAGTTTTGTAGAGTGGGCAAACAAACTAAATCCACACCACCCAGTTCTGGGGAATGACTGACATGTCTTTTCTCATAGCTTGCCAGCCCTCTTTGCAAGACCCAATGGGTTTAAACAAGGAAACTTACTGCTAAACTTTCACTTTGATATTTTTTTACTCATTTTTTACGTATGTGGGTGTTTTCCCTACATGTAAGACTGTGCACTAAGTGAGTGCCAGGTGTCCATAGAGACCAGATTATGAGTCAGGTGCCCTAGATCTGGGGTTACAGACGGTGGTAAGCTGCCTTCTGGGTTCTGGGAATTAAACCAGGGTCCTCTGGAAGAACAGCCCATGCTCTTAATCACTGAGCCATCTATCCAGCCCTAGTTTCGATTTATAAAGAAAAGAAATAGCAAGATTACAAGGATCCCATGGAAGTGGTTGATACACCAAGGAAGAACTCTCAAATTAAATTGTTAAAAAAATAAGTTTTTCATTTGGGTTTGGTCAGATTTGGTTCCTTAAGATGATTATAACTATTTCACATGTAGGAACAAGTACACAAATTGACTGTGACATTATTCTCTTTTGATGATCATTCTCCAACTTGCATTTGCATTCTCTGAATATCTTAAGCTTTTCATGTTTGCAACACATGCTGAAACATTAGGGTTACTTTTGTGCTTGTTAAAAGCAAAATGCAAATAAGTGCCTCACATCTAGGTGTCTGAGTTAAACAAATCCATGATAATTATCCCATGTGCTAGCTAGATGCCCACGAGTTCCATGTAATCTACTATGGGCAGCACCCTGGTCAGTTGGCTTTCTGCTCTCACTTACTGCTCTTTAGAGAGAAGTGTTCTTTACTAAGAATCAACTTTTTATGACTTTGTGAGAACATCTTTTCTGCCTCCATCATATACCAACTACTTAGAGCATACTTTCTTTCACGTCTGCATCAAACCCACTGCCCGCAGCATATTTGCAGCCCTGTAAGTCACTCTGATGCCTGCTTTTGAGCTCAACATTATATAAGCCATTATTATTGAAGAATGGAGACAGCTATGACAAAAATTAAATTTCCAAACAGATTAAAATTTTGTGATGGTTGTCAAAGAGCTCCCTCACTGGGTGAGAGTAACTTGGTTAATTCTGTGTCCATCCAAGTGTGCTTTAAGGAGGAATGACCGATTTGTTTGCCCAATTCCTAGGACAATGAACTTACCCGCACTTCCTCAAGTCCAACTTTGAAGCTACAAGATCATTTGGTGACAATATGTGAAAATCTTAGCCTCATTTGGGAATTTATCTTTATGAAAAGATAAGTCTAAGACACAGTCAGGTGTGTGTGTGTGGGGGGGGGGTAGATTATACAGGCCCAACAAGTTTCTGTATCATATGCAAGAAACGTTTCAATACCATGCTAGCTTTTAGAAAGGTGTTCATATTATTCTGTACTATTCATTTCACCTCAGTAATGTAAGGGAGTAAGGATCTTTTTAATCTGTGTGTTGTTGCATATATTAATTCTGGAACACTCAGCGTATTTATAGATAGGATGATAATTCTAATTTTTGAACCTCAAAGACAATTTTCTTAGAATTTAAAAGGAAAACACCCAGGGCAGGCAAACTGTAAATATTAGAACTTGCTGGAGGAGGAGCCTGGAGAAAAGAAAGAAGGAAAAAATGTGCCAATGAAGCCAGCACATAGGTCAGACACATGGACAAGCAGACATATGGCAGGGAAGGTGGCTTTAGTGAAAATAAGGAAGTCCAGAGAACCAGAATAAAGGCTTACTGAGGTTCTGGCCAAAACATGAAGGAAATAGGCAGAAAAGGGTAAAAGGACAAACAGCACCTTTCTGACCCACACTGCAGGAGGGTATGGCCCAGTGGGACCTCATGGTGGTTCACAAGGACTGGGCTGGGGCCAGGATCCATGGGGAAGAAGAGTGTAGGATTTCATTAAAGGAAAATTAATTCCATCTCTTTAGCATGGCCTGGGGTGAGCCTTGCCCTGTTCACTCCTTACAACCATCGACCTTTAAGGAATGGATGGATGGCTGTAGAAGAAAATGTTAGGAGTGACAGCATTTGGAAATCCAAATTTATGAGCCTATTTTCAAAGCATGTGGCAAGCCTGGTGTAGCTTTGTAACACTCTCTCCATCAACTTTATTCCTGTTTGTCATGCAGGGTCTCCCATGTAGGTCCAAAAGGTTGAGAATAAAATCCCGACTTTCCTCTCCACCCACATCAATTCCACAATCACCAGCACCTCTCTCTGCCTTCCTTGTGCTTCTTCACCTAGAATAAGAAACTGTCCCTTGGAATGTGCGTCCTCCTGGTAACTGAAGTCTCCCCTCTTTCTGTCTTCAAGGATGGGAGGAACAGTTTTATTGGACACCAGCTGGGCGGGGTAGTGGAAGTACCAAACAGCAAAGACCAGCGGGTCAAGTCAGCCAGAGCCATTCAAATCACCTACTACCTCCAGACCTATGGTTCTGCCACTCAAGACCTCATAGGGGAGAAGTGGGAGAATGAGTTCTGTAAGCTTATGAGGAAGCTCCAGGAGGAGCACCAAGACCTCCAACTGTACTCTCTGGCATCTTTTAGCCTCTGGAGAGATTTTCATAGGACCAGCATCCTGGCCAGAAGCAAGGTCCTGGTGAGCCTCGTGCTGATCCTGACCACAGCCACCCTGTCCAGCTCTATGAAGGACTGCTTGCGCAGTAAGCCTTTCCTGGGCCTCCTGGGGGCGCTCACGGTATGCATTTCCATCGCCACTGCAGCCGGGATCTTCTTCATCACCGATGGGAAGTACAACTCCACCCTGCTGGGAATCCCTTTCTTCGCCATGGGTAACTATCCATCCTGTGGTAATCAGAGTCTTGCCAGTTTGGGGGAAGGTAGTACATTTCTTGGCTTCTCAGGTGGATATGTTTTAGTTTTTCTTTGCTGCGTCTGTATGATTGTGTAAAAATTTTCCTTGGGGGTTTGTGTTTCTGTTGCTTTTTTGAGGCCATCAAAGAGTATTATAGAATAAGCAAATCATTCTTCCCTTTAAGCTAAGGATGTCAAAGTCTTTAGATTGCACAATATGGGAATTCTCGACTCAGTTTCTTCATAGCTGATATATATGCAAGTATATCACACAAAAAAACTAAGGAGATTCGGTGTTTGTTTCAAACATAATACTGTGTCCCCATCATAGACATCATTGATGAGAGTGACAGGACAGTGAGTGAGACAAACAAGAAGCCCAAGAACAAGTGATTTATTTTAATCTCAAAGATCTTCCAAAGTATACTCAAATTCATTGAATAGTTTTGCACAGAACCTGCTCTATTCTTCTACCTGTGTAAAAGAAAGACAAATTTTAATTGAAAAACCCCTGCCTGATGCCACTTAGATATATTATCCAGTTTACTTGTTTATCCTTGATGAAAATAATTAGTAACCACCCTTAAGATTATGAATCTCCCAGCTAAACCTAAATGATGTCCTAGCTATAAAAAATGGTGGATATATGTATGCATGCATGCATGTGGTGTTTGTGTACGGATATTTTCTGGGAACAAATATGAGTGAGGACCCAGCGACAGGGTGGGCATGTCTTACTGATAAAGAGGAGACAATGTTAATATTTACGGCATTCATAAGGTTCTGTTCTATGTGATGTAATCATGTGTAACAATTCAGAAACTGAACCTCCAGGTGGTAAACTGTCATGAGCAGGAGATTTTTAAGCTATAAAGAATGACTTTTGATATACTAGATTAAAATCAGTTGTAAAAGAAGTTTCACTAGTAAATGTTAAATAAGCAGGCACGTGTATAGAAAGCTCTCTACATTGCCCAAGCACATATTTCTTGTTTACCGTCACAAGCATGTTTGTAAATGAACACAAGGCATGCAAATTGTACAAGCTGAGGTCAGATGTCCGTATTGGGAATCCAACTTCATTATAGTTTAATAAGTTAGCTCATCTACCTAAGCATCAAACGTTTACATAAAATACTCACGGAAGATCTTCAAAGGATTGCTTTCTTAATGTAATTGAATACAATGAAAGACAATAGTTGAAATTAAACACTCAACAAATATCTACAAGTTTTAGTAGGTAATAATGTATGAAAGTGCAGGGAATTCCACAATGATATGGAAACCCTTTGCTTCATGCAACTGAGTCTTCAAGATCCTCACACAATATATCATCACAAATGCATATTCATTAGTTAATAAAAATATCCTTTCCCATAAAAACTGTGTAAAATATTTTCCCATTAGTGATAAAGATGAGTTTAAGCCTGAGTCATTTATACATTTTCTTTTTTTTTTCTAAATATTCAAACCTCTCCTTGACTTGAAAAATGACAAAAGATTTCTAAGAATCACACAATAAGACTCACAAATAGAACATGGCTTGCTCAAGCCTAGTGAAAAAAAGTGCAGACGCTATAGCACACACTTTGTGCCTATCCACTCACCTTTGCAATCACAAATCAACTCTGGATGCTCTAGGCATGGACTGTAAGAAGACAGGTCAGGGGTATTCACAGCACTGCAGCAGTTCTCACAGGAATGTGCCTGCTGCTCTCTGAAGGCAAAACAATGAAAGACCCACAAGCATGTGTTTAAAAATTCCGCTTCATCAAGATCAAGACTCCATTTTCATCCTGATTTTCTGCCTATGTTGTGCATTATACTGAGTACTCAGTAGCATCTATTTGTTCTTGTTCTTCACATAAAAAAATGAAGAATTGGGACTATGTAGTATTACATTTGAAGACCCTACAGCGTTACTCATTTCATCATTCATTGAATATAGAATTGTTATTCCTTTTTAAATTGCATGGTTTATATTAACCCCCAACCTCTAATGAGAGAAAGAGAGAAATAGAACAAGAGCAAGTAGCTATCTGACTAATGCTTAGGAAAACAGCACAGACTTGCATACAGGACATGAGGTAAGAAAAGCTATGAGTCACAGAAGACACATGGCTATGAAGGTGCTAAAGGAGAATGTGATGTTAAATATAAATAAATATTGCTTGTCAAATACATACTTGCCAGTGGCATGCACAATATTGTCCAATAAAAGCCCTTTGATGAATTATTGTTTATGAAATGTCCAAGCTACATAATCTAAAATCAATGGTATATGGAAAGAAGCCCAACACTTCTTATAATCTCTATTTCTGTCCTAGTTACTTTCTGCTGCTATGATAAAGCATGACCAAAAGCAACTTGCGTAGGAAAGTGTTTATTTGGTTTACACTTTCATATCATAGTTCATCATGAAGGGAAGTCAAGGCAGGAACCTGGAGACAGGAACTGAAGCAGAAATCGTGGAGCAACACTACTTACTCACTTATTCTTCAGGCTAACACTCAACTACATCTCTTCTACCTCCCAGGACCATGTGCCGAACTTCATTCAAAGTACACTGGGCCTTCCTTCATCAATCATTAATTTAATAATGCCCCCACAGATCTGCCTACACACCAATCTGATGGGGGAACATTCTCAATTGAGATTCCACCTTCCCAAATGACACGACTTTGTGTCATAGTTGACAAAAAAAAAGGAAAACAAACATTTTTTTTCTACCTTCCTGAAGGATTTGGTGTGCCCAGATTCCAAATCCTTCACCCTCATCAAAGCTGATTCCCAAAGCTGCATGCTTCAGCTGTGGAGTTCATTCTATAAACCCAATAGGCACTGGTCTGGCATATCCTTAATCTTGTGTCTTCTTTCCGTATTCATTATGTAGTTTTGATCCATTCGAGGCCTTAGTCTCAATTCAGAGGCAGACAAAATGCATTTACATATTCTTCCTTTAAAAAGTCAACTCCTGTTTTTATACTTTTTCTTGATGTTTCCTTGAGCAAAGGTTTATCTGTCAGGTTCCATATTTGGGCTTAGGAAAGATGATTATAGGCACATAGTCTCTCAACACTCAACAAATTCAGAATTAGAAGACATTTTTAAATGCTTGAAATGATTCAAGCCTAATATTCTTTCTTTATTAAAGAATAAACCACCAAGGATTCCACCAGTTACAATTACAACTCACTGGTGACCTTTTTGTTTTAAAGGTTTTCATTTGCTTGCTATGCATGCATTCCCTCTTTATGGAAGTGGGGGATTTGAGTTAATACCACACAAGAGTGCCAAGCTGGCCCATGCTCTGTATTGCTGGTTCTTCATAGATACTTGCTAGGGTGCGCAAAGCCTTGGTTTGCTATTATTTTTCTGCTCATTCTAAGTTTGAGCTGAGACTCACATTAGTCATTTTTACACACTGGTCATGTACAGGGACCTTGGTTTTCCCAGGTGGGTTCAAGGTTTACAGATAGAAGCTTACATGTGTCTCAGAGCCCTCCTTATCAGTTTATATTTACTGAATACTGTAATACTCAAGATATTTAGGATTATAGACTCAAAGGCTTTGAACTAAAATAAATCAAGTCCTTACCCTTGTGGATTTTACACAGAGATCCAAGAGAAGGGAGTGATAGAACAGAAACATGAAGAAATGTAAATCTTGCCATAATATTGAGACATGATGCAAAATATAAAAGTGAAATGATAAAGATAAAGAGGAATAAAGAGCATAGGTGCCCAGAGGAATAAACTTTGTCTAAAAACTAAAACTAAGGTAGGAAGCTAAGTGAAGTAAAAGAAAGAGTATATAGAAATTGATAAAAGTGCCTCTGGAAATGAGAACAGGAACTGACAAGGAGAAAGAGGTGAGAGGAGGAGGAGGGGATGGCTGGAGTGAAATGGGCAGCCAAGAGAAGGATAGAAAAGGTACAGAGAGGTTCTACAGGGCACTGAGCAGTTCATGCTTCAGGCTTTAATCTGTGTGAGATACAGTACCATGTGAAGCATTTTGAGACAAAAAGATGTGTTCTGTCACATTTTCCAAGAAACTTTGATCAAGTTGTGTAAATCCATCTGTTGTGGAGCAAAAATGAAGGGGCAAGTTATCACAAAGCAGTCCAGGGGAAAAGTGACAGCATAGTAAAGCATCAGAACATTGACAGCCATGAAGGAGATTCAACTCAGAATGTACCTAAAAGTCAAATGGACAGCATTTGTTGAAGGACTGTATGTCCTGTGGGAGAAAGAGGTGTCAAGGGTAGCTCCAAGGTTTGCAGCACGAATGATTAATAGACTGTGCTTGACCATTAACTGTGCTAAGAAGGTCTTGGGAGAAATGAGTCACATGTTGAGAGGAGAGTAATCAACAGATTAGTTTTGTATCTGCTAAGTCAGAGACATCCATTAGGAATCCAACTTCAGAAATGTGGATTGTACTAGGTGTATAAAATTGTATGGAAACCAGGTTCAAAAGTTGGAGCTGGAGATAGTCATGAATTATCATGGAGTTAATATTAAATAGTATGGAAAGCTGCTAAGGTCAACTAGAAAGATGATTACAGATGGAAATAACTGCTTTTGGCTCAAGCCTAAAGCACTTCAATACTTTCAAAAAGGAAGATGGGATGATGCAGAAAAATGAACAATTAAAATGATTGGACAATGGAAAAAGCCTGAAAACCAAAAGAATAGCGTCCTGGAAGCAAAGAAGATATTCATGACAAAGCAAGATACCAATTATGTAAGAGATTCTAATGCCTTATATCCAAAGAGAACTGAGAAGTGGCCTTTGATGCATCAGTCTGAAGGCCAGGAGTGTCTTTGACAAGAATTGCTTTGGAGAATATTGAGGGCAAAAGGATCATTTAAACAAGTTCAAGGAAGGTGGGAAGAAGGAAAGTAAAGACAATCCAAAGAACCTCAAAGAGTAAGAACAATCCAAACTATTTTTGTATTTTTTGTTTTAATTGGAAAGTAAGAACATCTACGCTTAGTAGGACATGGTCAAAAGAGGGAAAATTTCATAGTAAAGGAGAAATTATAAAATGAATGTCATTGAGCAAAGATGCTTTTGCATGTAGAGCACAGGGTAGACACTAACTTTATATAATGCCTTAGCTAGTCCAGAGACAAGAAAAAGAAGTATACAGGGAAAAATAAAGATGGTTGGCTGATGAAGGCATGGGAATTTGCATATGGAAGTTTTCTTCTGTGGCTTCAACTTTGTCAGTAAATTATTAAGGAAATCGGCACGTGAGACAACTACTGGAAAGAAAGTATTGATTCTTTGAAAATAAAAGAAATATGAAAAAATCACTTGGGAATGAATTTTAAAAGTTGAATGTTAAAATTTGGGAATAGCTAGGGAATGCTAAGAACCCATTGATGTTAGTATTCACAATTTCAATAAACTAAAATGTGAGCAAGAATATTGACCTTTTAAGCCCCCAACTACAAGTAGTTGAGTGAAGACACTGAATTTGATCAGAAAAAAAAATACATAAAACCTTGTGATACTGTGACATGATATTGCCATCCACAAAGTTCATGCCTGAGAAAAACACAGGTGAGTTACAAAGAAAAAAAAAATACCGAGCATACAAAAACCAAAACAACAACAACAAAAAACCCTCAACATTTATAATTTTCTATTGGCCCAGAATCATAGTTAGCTCCCTTGGAGCATGTTCAAACATTGGACAGAGCTTGACACTTTACTAGCTCAGTTTTGATCTTGTTCACATGGCCAGTACCAAATCTTGGACCTCTGAAAGACAATTTCATCATGGACTGTTGAACTGAGTGTCTAAGTCTGTCCTTACCAGCATGATGTTCTTGAATAGTTAGACTTCTTATATGTGATCAAGGTGCTCCTAGAAAACGTGTTTCAAGAAAGCTAGACAGAAGGTGCAAGTCTAGTCTACATACAGAACTTGCATCAAATCAAAACTGTCATAGTCTCCTGGCTGCGTACCAATTACTAAGGCCAAGCAGGATTCAAGAATGGGACAGTGGGACTCCATCTCTTGAGGAGATCTTTGGCAGTACAACATTGCAGAAGAGTGGCTGAAACAAGAGCTATTAATCTGGCAGTCTCTGGAAGATGCAAAGCAAGAAAGATAAAGCAGAATCTAGAAATGCTTGATTTCTATGAAAATAGCTACATTCTTCTCTTTCTGGTATGGAAAACAAATGCAGGACGGAGGACATCTGTATTTCACAGGTCTGAATGGTCTTGGTATACAATAGATTTTCTTCCAAGGAAAGAAACTTCATCAAAATCTATAATGGTAGTTGTGATGGCCACAGGTGCACTGAAATATTAACAAACCATCAACGAAAAGAAGAAGCTGTTCCTGGGGTCTGTAAATAAGTCCAAAACACACTAGGGGTAATTTTTTAAAATTTATTTATTTATTGCTTCAGGTTACATCTCCATCATAGTGTCCTATATCCACCCTTCCCAGTCCTGCCCTCCCACCCTCTACCCCCTAGCCCTTCTATCCCACTCCTCTGGAGTGGAGTGTCCCTACATAACAGTCCCCTGCCCCAGTTCAGCAGTCATATGAGGGCCAAGAGCCTCCTCATATACTGGAGGCCTACAAGGCAGCACCACTAGGGCAAAGTGTCTCATTGATGGGTAACAAAGTCTATTTTCCTGTTCCCTTTGGTGCATTGGTTGTAGTATAGTTATCCTGTACTATATGTCTAAAATCTGATTATAGGTGAATAGATGCCATGTGCATCCTTCTGAGTCTGGGTTAGCTCACTCAGGATGAGCTTCTCTAGTTCCATCCATTTGGCTGCAAATTGCACAATTTCAACGTTTCTGATAGCTGAGTAATATTTCATTGTGTAGATGTACCACAGTTTTTTAATCCATTCTTCGGTTGAGGGACATCTGGGTTGTTTCCAGTTTCTAGCTATTACAAAAAAGGCTGCTATGAACATAGATGAGGAAACTTCCTTATGATTCCATGAGAAGTCATTTGGGTGTATACCCAGAAGTGGTATGGCTGGGTCCTGAGGCAGAGCTATTCCAAGTTTTCTAAGATATCTCCAGACTGACCTCCATATGTAATATGTACTTCAGAAGTGTGGTGCTTTCAAAAAAGACGACACAACATCTGTGACCACCCATAAAGATGAAGAAAGATACTTGTAATACTCTCAGTCCTAGTAGCACAGGAAGAGAGAAGAAAGAATAGAACCTTTTTCAGATAGGAATCCTTAGAAGCAATGTACATACACAAGGAACAGCCAGTTTTCATTAAAGAAAGACTCTGGAGATATCTGAAAAAAGGACATGGAAAGTAGTAAATCTTGGTGATCCAAGTATGTCTTCAAGAGCACTTTTGAGATATTGGGGGTAGGTTTCTCTTAGTGTTTAACATTAATCAATAAACTAATATCTAACAATTTCAAAACAGATACTGAGAGTAGTAAAAAATGGTCAGAGCAGGAAATATGTAGGTCTGTATGAGAATATGACTCCTAAGAAGAGAACCAAGTCTCCTGTACCGTATTCAGTGTTCCATTAGGAGAGATGTATGGCAATAATAGTAAAGGCTCCCCAATATCTTCCCATCTAACCAAAGTAAAAGACCTTCAAGTTCCAGCAATCTCTCTCTTTTTCTTCTCTTTTCTCTTCCTTGTCTACCTCATTCTCCTTTCTTTCCATGAATTTCTTCCTCCTCCTCTTCATTCTTCTCTTTCTCCCACCTCCTCACATCTCCTCGTCTCCTCTTCCTCCTCCTCCTCCTCAACCTCCCCCTCTTCTTTTTCCACCTCTTTTTTGCAACTTCTTCCTCTTCTTCCATTTCATTATCCCTTCTTTCCCCTCTCCCCTCTTCATCCTTTCTCTGTCCTCCTCCATCCTCTACCCTATAAGTCATTCTCTATACATAACACTTGTAGTTGGGGCATTCCTGGCCAGCCTGTGCAAGATCATGAGCATTCCCATCTCCTCCTGCTTCAGCACTCCTCTTGGCATTCATAATTGCCTAAGAATTTACTGTTTAATTTACTGTTCTTTATCTATTTCCTCTCACCAGAATGAAAATTCCTGCAAAATAATGCATTTACCTTGTTCCATTCTGTTACTTCCCATGATGACAAACAGCATCTCCTATAGAATAGATTTGATGAATATATGTAGAATTAATGATCAAATGGCCTGTCAGTATTTTTTTAAATAGGTCATGATGTATTAGAGGATCATTAAACCAATGTGATGTGTCATGGACATGAGTTTCATTTCATTGAGAAGAAAAGTGAATAGAAAGGGATGGGAAATCAGAAACTGTAACATATGGTTTCTTCAGTTTCGCATGTATGTATGCAAAAGATCATGATGTGGAATGAATCTCCTAATATGGACCACTGTAAATATTGTCTTAAGAGACAGGGCCTAGAAATTTCTTTGGATTAATGTCTCAAACATAATGTAGTACAGAGGGGGGTAGTACTGTCAAAGGAGCCAAAAGGAAGAACTCATCAGACATGCAAGTAGCACCTGGTCTTGTAGGTAAGAGAATTAAGAAAGGACTGTTACATTTGCTTGCCAGACTTGTGTCACTCACTTGCTACATGAATCTTATCTGGAATTTTCCCTCATTAGGGAATGCAACTGTGAACACTTGACACCATTACTATTGTATAAAGTACCCACAATGGGAATTTTTGAGCACTGACTTATTGATGTTTTTTCCAACTCTTAGCTTTCTCAGACTAAGATGTCTAAAGTTTTGTGTGTCCTTTGAATTAGATGCTTTCATGTGTCTTACACGTATTATTTAATTTTAGTTTCCTTACATTGTTCTCTGCTCTTTTCTAGCTTTGGTAGCCCTCATGAGTCCATTTTGATAAGTAAAGACACTCATAATTTCCTTTCTATCTGCTATAATGAGAGACTCTGAAAAAAGCCAGCTTGGGGAGAAATGGTTCCAGGTTATAGTCCATTACTGAGAGGAAGTCACAACAGTAGGAGATTGAGATTCCTGGTCATATCACAGCCACATAAATAACAAAAATCAGTGCACACATGCTTACTTGCTTGCTTATGCTAAGCTCAATTTCTGATACAAGACCCCCCCCACACACACACCTAGGGATTGGTGCCACCCACAGTGAACTAGGTCTTCCCACATTAATGAAAAATTTCTCATAACCATGCCTTTAGGCCAACCCAATGCAGATAATCCCTCATTGAGACTCTCTTCCCAGATGACTCTAGGTTGTATCAGGTTAACAATTAAAGCTAACCATGACATTCACTTACTTGTTTTGTTAGACAATTTGAAGAAAGAGAAGATCTCAGCATAACAAGACATTGAAGGTTACATGAAAGTTTAGACTCTTTAAATGGAAATGCATGCAAATATGCCCAACACTGCTCAATTTGTGGTGCTTCTATTTTTAGTTCTTGGATCAGATGGCAAATCATGATTGGATATTAAGCAGATATGGAAATGAGTAAGCAACAATTTACCCCACTACACTGTGGGATGTGCCAGAGAGCTTCAAGTCTCCTAACTTGGACATGTAAGCTGTCCTCAAATACATGTACATAAAAAAAGCCTCAACAAGCCTCGATAATTATAGTTGAATTGGCTATCAAGTCAGAATATTCCAAGAAAAATATTTCTGACACGGGGCAGCTGTGATTGCCAAGCAGAACGTGATTTTCCATGGAGCTGCTTAGGAGTACACACTATCATTCACACTCTGAAAACGTCAAGCTGAGAACACAGTAAATCTTAAGTCGTTGCCTTTCCAGTGAAAAACTAAAGCCTCAGCAAGAAAAATTTACTTTGAATGTGAAGTTTTGTTTCCTTCATAAAATTAATTTTAATCTAAATTTTTCATACCCTTTCATCTAACAAGAGAAAATTGACATCAAAAAAGGAAGTATACTTTATGTTTATTTAGGGGCCCTAGATGGCTGCCTTCTAAGAATTGGGGATCCTCTGGGCACTGATTCCATTTGATTTTCTGAAACATTTTGACTTCTACACGTGCCAAATACCTGTGTGTCAGGATTGTTGGTTACTTGGTATTTTTATTTTTATTTTTATTCTCCCTCCTTCTCTCTGTTTCTCTGTCTCTCTCTGTCTCTCTGTCTCTGTGTTTCTATCTATCTCTGTCTCTCTCTGTCTCCCTATTTTGAGTGTGTTTGTGTGTGTGTATGTGTCTCTGTGTGTGCTTGTGTACACACATTCTTTTTATAATATGGGACATTTTGTGCCAATGTATTCTTGAGGTAGTCTTTGTCTTCGACTTTGTTTGAAACAGGGCTTCTGCCCTTTGGGTTTTGTTGTTATTGTTATTGTTGATTGTTGCTGTTGTTGTCCACTATGTATGTCAAACTAACTGGTCTGCTAGCTTCCAGGGATTCTGGTGCTCCTTCCTTACATCATTTCCACAAGAATAAAAAGAATATAGACTCTATCGCACTGTGATTTTAAGTGGGCTCCAAGGGTTCAAACCCAGGACTTTCTACTTACACAGCAAGTGTTTTTTAGCATCACTGAGCCATCTCTCCAGCCCTTTCCACTTAAAATATTTTTTCATTGTATTCAGTGTACATGGTATTGTATTAAAATATCAGGATATTTTAATATGATTACATATTGTACATTGATTGTTTTCCCTTCTATAATTTTCACTCTCTCTTTCCACCATCTCTCATACTATTCTTTATTCCCTAGATTTTTTTTATGATTGAGTTTTTTTTTTTTTCATCTAGGCTAAGACAAAACTTTAATATTCAAGTCTTGGTTGTAGACTTGCTTTATTAGATGTCACTGTCTACCCTTCGAGGATAAACTTGAGTACATCCTTGAGTTTAAATTTATTGTGAGGAAGATGTTGCTGTTACTCTTTGCCATGATTGAACTGGCCTAGCTGGGAACAAGAATAGGTAGAGGTGAGCGATTCATCCAGAGACTGCTCCCATTTAAAGTCAAAATTCTGAACAGTGTCATAGCTAACAGTATAAATCAGCATGAAAGGAAAATCCTTGAGATGACACAATGAAAGACAGAGGTAAAGGATAGACATATTAGTGAGTGACAAAAATTAATGAAGGAAATGGAGGCACTCTTACCAGAAAAAAAGATTAATATTAGATTAAGCTATTTTAATAACAAAGAAGGTGGGGGATGGGACAAACAAAACAAATGAACTTGGTTCATTGGGTAAAAGTAAATAAGATTGCAAAATGAAAGACAGGGAGTGCAGAAGGACTCAGCCCCTATAGGACACAGGACATGGAGACTGTGACAGGGAGTGTGGTGAGGACTCATTATATGTTTGACTGAATTGGTGGATGTACCCTCCAAAGTTCTAATGCATCTCCCCTTCTTTCCTCTTTGGGTTCAAAGGACACTCGGAATTTGTATGCTTTAATGTTGTTACAATGCTTAAGTTATAATTGGTGTCCTTAACAATTAACTTCTTTTGTAACATTCAATTGATTATTTTTGAGAATGTCATACATGAGAACTTTATTTACATCAGTTTTACTCCACACTCTCATCCCCTCTAACTTTTTTCATCCTCCTACTTTCTCAACTTCATGATCTCTGCTTTAATTATTATTGTAACACATATATCTAAGTATAAATACAACCTGCTGAGCTGAGACCATTTAGTGTTTACAGATGACCAGTTGGGATTGGATAACCAATTAGCAACCTCATCCCTGAAGAAAACTGATTTTCCTTCTCTCAGCAGCTATTAAGTGTCTGTAACTCCTCAAGGAGGGGTGAGACCTTGTGAGATGTCCTCCATCCAGGTTGGCACATCAAGTTGTCATTATGTGGGTCTTGTTTAAGACACCATTACTTTTAAGAGTTTAAAGGTTTAGCACCCTATCATTTATAGAAGACATGATCTCACAGCTGACTGATCCTCTGCCTCTTATACACCTTCTACTTCCTCTTCCATGAGGTTTCCTTTATGTAGGGCTTCTACTACAGGTGCATCAGTTGGGGCTCAGCATCCCATAGTCAATTTTTCTCTTCTGGTTTTGTCCAGTTATGGATTCTTGTGATAATCTTTGTCTGCTTTTTAATTATGGGCGGAGAACTACACCTACCTGTGTATATGAGAGTAGGTGTTTAGGATGCAGTTGGGAGTGACACTGGTTTAGGAAAGTTGGCAGTAGTAGCTTCTCGTCTAGGGTCCATGACTTTATCAGCCACAGAGAGTCCCAGTACCAGGCATGAACTGGACCTTAAGTCCAGTTAGGTAGCTGTTGGTTATTGCTGTGAATCATTACTTATTGCATACATAGATGTTTTATCTTTCCACTAGTTCACAGGTGTAGGCTCCTTCAAATACTATGATAAATCTGAGAATAAAACTGGAAGCTCATTCAAAATTTTTCACTTACTTGAAAAGGCTTTCAAAGTGTTGACACGAGTCTAGATTATAAATATGAGAGTTTTGTTTAATGAGTTTATCTTTTCTTTGGTGCTTCTTTTGTCACTGAAAAGTGTTCCAGTGGCTGGGTTTTTTTTTCTCATGTAAATGAGCTCCTTATTTGCCTGGATATTAAGTATGGACTAGTATTTCTATCCAATAAGGAAGTAAAGCCATCAGACCTTTTCTGCACTCTGTTGTGGGTGAAGGATCAGAACCTGTATTTCTCCACTTTTCTCCCAGGTCTCTCTCTCTGCAGCTGTTCTCAGCAGAGCTTTGGAGGATTCTCAGGGTCCCCAGAAGAACTAAGATAGCATGGCTCTTGGCCCCTCCCCACTGCTTCTGACAATGTTCTTTACAGTGTCTCATTTCTGCAAATGTTTTGTTTAAGGGAAAGTAACTACAGGTTTACTTTTGTTTGGAAACTGTCACCTTTATCACAAAAGAAGGGAGAAGGGGTACAGGAAAGAAGGGAGAAAACTATGAAGACACACATGCACACATGCATGCACATATATGGAACATGATTATTCGTTTCCTATTCTATGTTGCCCCTTTCATAATGTAATGTAGACAGAAGGCTTTGTCATACCATAAAGTACAGCAAGGGGACATCTTAAATATCTTGTCGAAATTGCTTCCTCTTTGTCTCCCAGATTCATCCTTATTCTTCCAGAAAAATCTCTTTCCATTCTGGACAGATGCCCACCTTGCTGGATTGTACCAGTCTACAGCAACCTTCCCTTTGTGTTGCTGATCCCTCTCTAAATGGATCAGTATGGCTTCCTATGAACTAAATGAACAAATAAAGTTTCTGTTGAGACAAGGAGACAATCTTTCTTTGTTGTTCTGATAAAAATGTGTTTGATCTTCAGTGAGTGGCCCCTTTTCCCATTTCAGAAAGTCTGGGGGTCTTCCCCACTGCCATTCCCCATACTCTCCTGATGATAGTTTTCTCTGGGTTATGTTATTTTCATTGTTTTATTGCTCTAGCCACTGTAATTTTGAATGCTATCCTGAAAAACTGAAAACCCAAGTTTGTAGTAGGTGGTGTGAGTATTGCTGACTCCCTCTGATCCTATCTTACTTAACACTGTTACCAAGAGCTGTAATTACACAGTTCAGCACCACTGCACTCAAATAGTTGTCTGGCCCAGGGACAGTGGTTCATCCAAGGAGGCTAATGAGTTTTGTTTGCCTCTATATAGCTTCTAAGTCCAATCACCTTTACATTCATTGCTATGATCAAATAAAAACTTTTATGTCCACATGCACAAGGCTGTTTCCTGTCTAATAATATTCTTTTTTCTAGAAATTCCCAGTGTACTTCATTTACACTAATTTTTAGGACTCCTTCTTTATGGCTTAAAAAATAACCTCCGAACTCAGGAATGGCTATTGGTTTCCTTTTCCGCTTTCTCTGCATGCTTGTTTACATGCCTATTTCTGCCTCTTCTGCTGAGTTTCAAAGCCCACATTAAAGGATTGAGACTATTTATGTATCCTCAGCCAGTAGAAGAAGGCCTAACATAGTGTGGTAGTTATTTCAAAGTTACTTTGGACTGTCCTAATGGAGGGCTGCACTGCTGATTGATCAACTATGCATTCTGGGCCTCACCCTTGAGTTCCCAGAAGAATCCTGTGGGTTTCTGTATAAACTATCACACCATGCTTTCCATCTTTTGTCTTTTCTGATCCTTGCTCTAGAATAGTGATTTACTTCTAGGGACTGCATGTCTGACCTTTTCTCCTCCAGCCTCTGGTTTGGTTTGGTCAATAAGACTCGCTCAAGAAGATAAAAAGAAGGCAAAGAGAGACAACGAGCTCTCTTTTCAGTTCCTGTCTGCCTTGCTACAGTACTGCTTCATTGGTACTGACTCTGCAGATCTTATCCCCTTCCTTATCCCCAGCTCTTACTAGTCCCAGGTAACACTGTTCAGAGCATTTATTCCATGGGACTTAATAGTCCTAACAACTTCCTGCTCTTAATATCATTAAGATGCCAACATCATTTGTTTCTTCTGTCTTTCTGTTGGCTCTGACCATATCTACATAAATATTTCCTTAATGTGTAAATCTATAATCATACTATTTAAATGATTCTATGCCCTGCTGAGCTTCTTAAAATTTGTCTAGCAATGATAGAGGACCCCAATATTAAAAGAGTCAATATTTGCCCAGGACACACAAAGACCAAGTTCTCAGCACAAAGAAGATATATTTGACCCAGGGGGACAGAAGGTAGGGAATAGGAGACAAAGACACAGAAGATAGAGAAAAAGAGAGAGGAGGCAGAAATATTTGGCCAGGGGGTAGGGGAGACGAAGAACTAACTGCCTCCTGATAGAGAGGAAACAGACATGGCCCACAGGAAAATGGCAGTTTACAAAGGAAAAAGTGGAAACCCCATATGAAGATAAGGGGCTTAATTTTAATTAGACATGTTAAGTATGCTACCCAACTTTTGATTGCTGGACTTCAATACTTTGATACCAGGACTTTGATAGTCAGATACAGGAGAAAGAAAGGCCAAATAAGGGAACAGACCTGGTGGCTAGCTTTAGGAATATAATCTAAGGGTTTTTAATCAAGGCACAGGGAATGGGTGAGAAAGGCAAGGCCTGCCAGAGCTATGCTGGCCATGCTCAAGCTGGCCAGAGTCCCTTCAAATATTCTGTTAGATTCAAAGTATTTCCCAGAAACCCAGTCACTTACGGTGGCTGTTTTCTGCCACATTTCAGTGGCAATGGTGCCACTCATTACCAAATCATATCCTGGCCATCAACAGCCCTAACAGAAGCCTGACTGTAGATAATTCCTAGTACGTAGACACATGCCCTCTGTCCATCTTGAGTTCACACCACTCTCCCATTCATTGCACATTGTACCTCCTTTCAGGGACCACACTGAAGTCACGATTCACTTCACCCACTTCACCCACTGTCACAGCCCCTGGGATTCACTTTCCCTAACAAGTTGAATTTCCTGGACAAAGCTTCCATACAGACTATTTTTAAAAAATATTTTTAAATCTGTCTCCACTATTGAGAAAGCCTGAAAAATAAAAATTTCTAATCTATTTGTGATTTTATCATCACTCTTGGTAAAAGTTGAGGTGGACATTAATAGCAACTATCTTCTCTAAGAAAGAAGAATGGGGGACGATCCCTTGGAGAACACTGTGTCCCAGGGGTCACTTTTAGATCAGGGTGGCTATTTTCTTCCTTATACCTAGTTTAAGCTAAAAGTAGTTGGATATAAAAAAGTTGCCTTTAAAGTCAGAATTTCCAGTTATATATAAAAGAAGCTGCCTGCCCTTGTTTTGTGCCATGATCCCTGTGCTTCTGAAGATAAAAATAGCACTGGCACTCACTCCTGGCACTTGGCACTAGAGGCTTCTCTCTAATTTGTTGTCTGCCCTCATCCTGAAGGCCTCTCAGTGTCTCAGCTTTCCAAGTATTTTCTCCTCACTGAGTATCCGTGTCTCACTCTATACCCAGCCACTCGTTCCCCATTCTCAATGTTAACACATATCCTTCCACCAACCCCTGTTCTTTGCCAGAAATACTATTTTCTGATCCTAGACAGCACGGTTTAATTGTTTAATTTAATTATCTATCTCATTTTCCAGATTACGATACAATTATACCAAGTCCTCTTCCCTTTTCTCCATTCATACCCTCCCATATTCCCCTCTTTGCTCTCTTTAAAAGTCAAGGCCTCTTTTTGAATTAATTGCCGTTATGCACAGATAGATAGTCCTAAATATGTAAGTGCATCCGTCTGAGCCTGAGAAAGTAATGTTATAGGAAGACAGAGAAGCAGTATAAGACACCGCACAAAACAGTAGTCAATTACATAACCTTTGCCTAGGTCAGTTGATATAAACAAATACAAAACAAAAATAAGATGATTCTTCATATGTACTATTTTTATGCCACATTCCCACTTAAGGGTGAATCAAGAATTTCTGTGCATGTTCAAAATGTACCAAATCTTCATCCTATCTTTGGTGATGTTAGCATGTTAATGTATGTACGACTCCTGCTCAGTGGAAGACGTAGAAAACTATAAGTGTTGTATCAGCCTCTTGAGGGTCATTCTAAGCACAACCTGCTCCCTGTGATTACCCCTGTCCTGGTTCTTACAATGGTCACCTTCAGCTATTTTCTGTGAATTCATTATCTACCTACCTATGGTATACACGCATACCTATCTGCTTTCTGTCTTCATGGTAAATGGACTGTGTTATCAGTTTAAAGTGCCTTTATATCTAGAAATGATTCATGTCTCGAATACCAGATCTAACATTAATCTAACTCCAGAGAGTCTTTCCTTCATAAGTATTAAATATACACTTTCTATTCCATAAGATTGGGCTCTTTTCTTAGAACTTTCACATTACTACTGTTACTTGTCACAACCAGAAGTGGAGAACGTTTTCCAAGGAGTTAGGAGAGAAGTCAAATCCTTTAGTACCTTAAAAATTAATTTTGACATTAATTAATTTATATCTTCTATATGTTCTTCTATCATTTTCTGATTAGTATTTTTTAATTAGCATGCAAAGCAATGGGTTTTGATGTAGCATTTAATACACTGTCACATACACATATATGTTCATGTTGGTGTTATTTTTCATCATTTGTCCGTATTTTGGGTTGGATTCCCACATTTTAATATCCTTTCTGAATTTTTTCTTTTTATTCATATGTGTTCATGGTGCACAGTGCTGGGATTCATTTTGATATGTTTATATATATTTATCAGGCATTTTGGTCATGGTCATCCTGCTCCTTTGTCTTATTACCTTCTCTCTTCCTACTGCCCTGCTTTCCTTGCCCAAATAGGCCCCTTCTACTTTCATGTCATAATATATATATATATATGTTCTAAATTCTGCATATGTATACAAAATAAGGAATCTTTGTTTTTCTAACAATGCTTCATTTAGCTTATCACTGCCTATCCACTTTCCAGCAGATAACATAATTTTGTTCTTTTTGTCTGAATAAAATTCCATATGATATTTATCATAATCATTCATTTTCCATTCATCTGGTATTGAACATCTAGGCTGATTCTATAACTTACCTATTATGGGAAGGTCCAGAATATACAACAGAGATAATAGCATAACTATGTTTATCATATCACTAGCCCCCAAAGTTTTGTGTTTAATTTAGAGATCACAATACACATTATAGTCCCACCCACAACTTACCCAAACCTATGTTTTTTGAAAACCTCATACATGAGTACTTTATTCACATAATTTTCCCCTTATTTCTCTCATGCCTTCCCCCACTCCTTCTCAAACTCATAACATCTTTTATGCACACACCCCATATATTATAAATGTGAATATTTATATTAAACATATATGGTATCTTTAAGTACAAGCTGATAATTTCATTTAGTGTTGCTTTTATGTGTATGTGTTTAAGGTTGACTACTCAGGATTGGATAACCTATCATTGGGCTCATGCATGGAGAAGACTCATTCATTTTCCCTTAGTAGTCATTAATTGCCTATAGCTCTTCATCTAGAATCATGGCCTGATGAGATTTCCCCAATCCACATTGGTATGTCAATTAGTAGTGTCCTTTTCAGATACTTTTAAGCAACCGTATTGTTGAGATTTCATAGATGCAACTTCCCTGTCATATATAGAAGACACTATCTGTCAGTAGACAAACTAATCTGCCTCTTGCAGTATTTCTACCCCATCTTCTGTGATGTTTTCTGAGCCTTAAGTGCAGTTATGTATTCTTCCATTGAAGCTGGGCCCAGGATCAAACATTCTCTGCATTTTGACCAGTTGTGGTTTTCTGTAATGGTCACTGTCTGCTACAAAAAGATATTTCTTTGATGACAAGAGATAGAACTACACTCAACCTGTGAGAATAAGGGAAAGTATTTATAATGCAGTTAGAAGTTATATTGGTTTAGGAGAGTAGCATTAGGAGGTTTTCATCTCTTACCTCACCAGACAAGATTAGTGAGTTTAGTTTATAATGTTGAATATGAATGTCCACATATTGAGCTCCACTTATGTCCTATTTGATGGCTGTTGATTACCCCCCCCCATATATAAGTGCCACTATTGCACCTTTCAGAATATCTTGTCATTGTGGTTCCCAGACATTACAAAGCTTGGTAGGACTATTGATTGCTTTACTCCCTTAGCAGCTTCTATATCTTCTTCTGGTACTATGAGAGATAATCCTTAAAAAAGAGGCTTCCAGGTCACTGCAAGCTTGGTACCTCCAAGTCCTCTGTAAGTAAATAGCATCTTCAGGAATATAGTCTTACCTTTGATTTTTGAGAGGCAAACAAGTATCCTATATTGGGGAAAATTTCTTGGATTCCTCTTACCAACACATAACTCACAAAAAGATGTTTCCCAAATCTGATATTGAATTTTTGTTAGATAGTATATAGCTCTGGAGTTTTATCACCCCAAGTAGTATATATGTATATATGCATATATGTGTTTGTGTGTGTGCATATATATGTATTTTTAAATAAGAACAAAGTGTGATTCCCTATAACTTTTTCAAACATCGTTATGTTATTTATCCCTACTCTCTTCTCATTAATAGTTTTCATTTCAAGAACACAGTATGTGGTTTACTCTGTGGTAGAGTCTGATGAGCCCTATCTATAGAAACCACAATGGAAAATAATCCCAGTGACCCCATGACCATAAGACATACAGTCTCTTGTCAAGCAGCTCCCGAGAGGTAGGAACAGTAACATACTAATCCATTCAGGGGACTCTGAATTTGTGTCTCAGGCTCACAGCTGCTAACTTGCATGTATAACATAATCTCACAGGATAGTGAGGGCTGGTAGGGATCTGTTTGCTGAAGAATATATGTTCTTTCTGAAAGATAGCATTCAGATTTTCTTTTTATAAGCATAGCACATATTGGACACTTCTGCAAGCCAGATTTTGTGGATGGGGAATCAGAGTACTTACAAGGTGACAGATTCAATATTTTACATGAACTAATCAAATTATTTATCACAAAAATAATATATGGAAATTGTTGTAAATCAAGATAATGATATATCAAAAAATTGATGACTGCAGAAGTATTTAATAAATGAGAGTTTGTGACAGCTGAATGTAAATTACATAGCTCTGGTTCCATTTACAGTATCTGTCTTCAGCACATTGTCTCTCCACATCATTGAAAGCAGCTAATTACTTAGAATGATTAAAGTTCAATAATAAACACAACTCCTACCATCTGCAATATACTTTCAAATCTCAGATGCAGTTCTCATTTTACAAGTGGAAGATACAGCATATGATATTGTATTAATATTATATGTTAATAATAAACTACACTAATATGCTAATATACATACAGTTACTAAGTTCGATATACACTGAAACTTTCCATAATATCATTGGCTTTCACTTCTTTTAAGAAATAATTTAGGGGCTGGAGACATGGCTCACCAATTAAGAGCACTTGATGCTCATGAAAAGACATTGTTCCAGTTCACATCAACCATGCCAGGTGCTTACAGCATCCTGTAACTCCGGATCTAGTACTCTCTTCTGGCCTCCGTAGTGTGGCACACACATACTGTGCATATATTTATGCAGGCATAAGATGTGTTGACTACAGAAGGATTTAACAAATGGGAGGATGCGGCAGCCGGATGTAAATTGCATAGCTCTGGTTCCATCTACAATGTCTGTAATATCAGATATCCATCACACTCATACACATAAGAATAATATTTAAGAAAAAAAGAAAACAATGTAAATGCTGAACAATCTAACAAGCTGAAGACCAAAAAAAAAAAAAAAGGCTCCTCTCAGCATGAGATGACAGCATCACATATATTCCTCATGATGTACACTCTGTGGGTATAGCATTCACAAAAGCGACATGTTTTAAATGAAAATCTTTCCTCTGAAATGACAGCTTTTGTTTCCTTAAATTTAAAATGAAAAATATGACATACCAACAGAAACTCATCTGAGGATGGATACCCAACATAAATAGTTATATCAGCATGAACCTCATTTAATTAAAACAAGTTTTTTCACCTTCAATCAAAGATTTATTCTAAATGGGAAAATTAAATATGGCTATTTATATTGTGAATTATTCTTTTCATTATTTTTAACTAATAATGTTAAAAATATTTTTAGATTAAATACATGCTTTCATACAGTGACTTAATATCTATGCATATACTTTGCTACTGCAAATAGTTTTATTGACAGCTGGAAATACCAGACCATCCTAGCTCATTTCTACATAAATTTCTGTCTGTGCTTTAACATCTGTCTTCATATAATTTGTAGATTTTAGCATGTTCTTTATTTCATACTGTGATCCCTTTTTCAGTATTTATTCATGGCATATGAAACCAATTCTCAGCATAGCAACTTTTTCAGTTACATCAGCTAAAAGGAGCAGTAAGAATTGGAAGCTAAGCATGTAGAAGGCGAGAGTCTGACCTGAGCAAGCTGGCTTCTTGGCATAATTCCAAAGACTCACAGGAAGAGAAGCATTATGCTTGATGAGCAAAAGTCATTTCTTGGAATAAATGAGTGTTGGAGAGATGATTCTCATTTAAAAAAAATTGCCATTCAAGCATGAAGATTTGAGTTCAGTCCCCAGAACTCAACAAAAGTGTCCAGTGCAATTCACACACTTCAAATCCCATTGCAATAGCGGCAAAGATAGACAGATTCCTGGCCAGCCAATCTAGCTGAACTACTGAATTCCAGACAATTTAGACATGTTTCATATATATATATATATATATATATATATATATATATATATATATATATATA
>CAJQZJ010032225.1:1109683-1137744 GCA_907164525.1 Lophiomys imhausi
GTGTGTGTGTGTGTGTGTGTGTGTGTGTGTGTGTGTGTGTGTGTGTGCATATATGTGTGTCTACATACATATCTACATGTATACATATATATATACACATTCATACACAAATAACTAATAAAATTAAGGAGGAGATATAGTGAGATCTATATACCTTCATTCTGTTATGGGAAAGAATAGGTAGGTATTAATTAGTATTGAAATATGAAGTTAAATAATATTCATTTCTTTCAGTTTTTCATAGATTTACTTATTAATTTGAATTTTCACTTAGAAACCTTATAGTCTCAAGTAGAATTATAAGTGAATTTTAGTAATTTATTTTAGCAACTTTATGACAATATTTCATCATTACCAAAGGAATTTAGTAATCAGCATTGATAGTAGACAAATGTATTCAAAACCTGATTTGGAAAAGTCATGTTAACAAATTCACTTTCTTCAGGAAAATCCCTTAGTGAAAGAATGGGGTTGGGATTTTAAGTAAGATGAACACCAGTAAAGCACAGAAGGTTAAGGACGGGAGAACAGAGCTAAAAACAGAATGGGAGAGATGCACTGACCTCTCTAGTTACCAATATGAGGTATCTTTTCCACAATAAGCTAAACTCTGCAGCATGCAGTTATGCTTACAAAACATGATTTTGTTTGGTTTTGTGTAGTGGGGGGGGTATGTATGTATATTTAAGACTAAAAGTCATAAGTTTTACTTTGTTGTATGTGAGGACAGGAAACTTCCCTTCTGGCTTAATATTCCTATTCATAAAAATAGAATCACTTCCCTTTCATATATTTGGGTATTTAAACATTACTGAAAATTTTGCTCAAACAGGAAATTATCATCTTATTGGGATCCATATAACTGAACTTTTAAATTCTTAATGGAAATAAAAAGGTTTATTTTCCTTTGTAAGTTACCCACTCATATTCTTTCCTATTTAAGTGGGATATATGTTCCTTAAATTGTGAATTTGTAATAATCTGCTAAACGTCTCTGAATGTATTGATGCAGTGATATTTAACAGACTGCTAGCCACATGGGAGAACTCATTTCTCATGTGAGAGTTGAGATCTATGAAAGCTATAAGGAATTCATGCTCTGCTTCTGGGAAAATAGAATTGGGCCTTTGACCTTACTCATAACAGAGAAATAGAAGTAAGCTAGATTCCTAGCTGACCTATTCTTAAGAAAGGCTCCCCAGGAGGTTAGGATCTCCATTCATAAACTTAGCAAAGGGCATCAAAAAAATTTTAGTCTCAGGAAGCACTGTCTCAGAGGAAAGGGTCAAAGGAATTTTAGAGTTATGTGGTCTATAGCAGTCTCTAAATGACACTGCCAACCAGAAGGTCAGGGCAGGTAAAGCATCTGAGTCTCAAAGTGCCCTAAAAGCATCAAGCAAAGAAGAGAGGTTGAAAGACTTCCTTTAGGACCAGTTTGGGCCAGTGTTACCCATCTCTCCTGACATTTGCCTTGTGTGCAAATGGCCTGAGATGTGCAGGTAAAGTTGAAGTATATGGTATACCATGAGCTTTCAAAGGAAAGGGCACACCTGTGTTGCGAACAGTTCATAATGGCTCATGAAGAATGCTGATTTGACTAAAGGGTGAAAGTTTTAATGCAATTATACTGATGCAACAGTGATACTTACTTGGATACATACAAGGAAGGGACAGAGTAATTACTCATGATTGTGAAGCATTAAGGGCAACTTTGCTGAACAAAAGTGATGCATCCAAACAAAGCCAGGTGGAATACATAGCTAGGAAACACCAGGAAATTATAAACCCATAGAACAAATATGCTACAAATACAAATATTAAGAAATCATTTGTATAAACACCTGCCTACATCAGGATAAAGCATTAGTGTTAGAAGCCTTAATGGAAAATATTTCCCGAGTAGATTAGTCATTCACTTACTTATTCAATAACTATACAATTAGCCCACAATCGGGGCAAAACAGGCTTCCAATGGATGGGTTTCCAACATGAAAGCAAGATGTACCGTATAACTTTAAGAAACAAACAGAATAGAGAATAAATGCCATGGAGCAATAAGGAGAGAGTTGTAGGTTTGTTTGTTTGTTTGTTTTTTGTGTGCTTATGATGAGTTTATTTTTTTAACTTTTTTATTGTTTGATAATCTCATAAGTATATATAACATGTTTTGACCCAATCCGTCCCTATTATCTCACCCCTAATTCCTCCCTTTTCCTACTCACTACTTTCCCCTCCCAACTTCATTTGCTCTTTTTATAAACCCACTGAATCCACTTAGTGTGGCTGTATGTGAATGGATGCAGGACCATCTACAGGAGCATGGGTCGCCTCTTAGAGGCCACATCTCTAATGATAATTGATTCTCTCCCCCAACAGCCATCAAGTACCAATAGCTCCTCAGTTAGGGTTGGGACTTTGTGAACCTCTGCTCCATACATGCTAGGATTTTGGCTGGCTTGATGTTATGCAGGTCTGCTGCACACAGTACCAGCTGCTATGAGTTCATGTGTGCAACCCTATCAACCCCAGCAGATATCCTCTCTCTTTAGACAACTACAACCTTTGGTTTTGACTTTTACTAATGTCATTTTGGAAAATAGAGTACAAAGATTTTTGAAGAGAATTTTAAAAGTGTTCCTTAGCTAGGATTGGAGGAGGTGAAGACTTCCAAGACAAGATGAATCAATTTTCTTTCTTTTAAACTATTGAGTCTGCAGTTTCTTGAATGGTTTTTAGTTACTTTAAATAACATAGCTTACTTGTAACAATGTGCTAAGTATAAAATACACCAAATTTTGGGTGAGTTTTTTTGGCTAATACTTTTATATATATCAGCCAACTTCCCTTTTTGGCAATAATTTTTGATCAATAAAATTCAATGTTAATATTAGCCAATATTAAACATAACTAGAAAGGAAATTCTGCAAGGAAATTAATGTTATGACTTCTGAAATCAGGTGTTGTCATAGATCAGTACAGTGTTCTTAACTAGAAGTACTTTGCCCCCACGGGATATTCAACACTATCTGAAAACAATTCTGATTACTGTAAAATGAAGAGTGGTATTGGTGGGTAAGCAGAAAAAGCAGTTTAAAATGCATCCAAGAGCCCCAGCAAAGAAATATCCATTCCCAAACATCCATAGTGATAGGTTGAGAAAATCTGAGATTTCAGAAGAAAGGTCTCTGTCTATTTGGCACAGAATCACTACATGGTCTTATCTTTGAAATCTTAGACTCATGTAGCTCCCAGAGTCAATGTTTATTGACCATGAATATAACTGGTTCCTTGAAAAAAAAGAAAATATGGAGACAACATTTTCCTTGTTTACCTGCTAGAGTGGAGCATGAGAAAAATTGACAAATACAATAGGGTTGTCCCTGGCATTTTTCCTAAGTAATCCCTTATTGTTGATGCCCTCTTTACTCCACTTCTGTTTCCAGTTCATGAGTTATCAGTTCATCAACAAGGACCCCCATTAATTATATTTTCTTCCATATCCTCCCCAATCTTCAAAAACAAAAATACTTAACCCAAAGTAACTGATGGATGGTGCTACGAATTTAAGCAAGGGCCAGTCAAAGTCTACCTTGAATTTGGTGTATATTTTAAGATTGGTTTGGTAATGTAACTAACTCTTCTAACAGCACTGCAGTGGTTGCTCTGTGTACAAATCACATGTATTCTTGTGTAAATGTCACAAGTATTGCAACAGGAATGATCTTCAGCATTAACTACAGTTAACTTTTCACAGCACATCGATGAACTCCTAAAACATTTTCACACTAATAGTTGCATAACTCCTTTTCTGTCTATATAATTATCCTTGAAAACCAAGCCCTGGTGGAGACGCTGTTCTAAATTCCTCAGTCGTCCACAGTATCAGTGTCTGGACCCACTAGTGTCTCCCCCTACTTTCCCTCTGCTTGTTTAATAATTCTGATATGGTTTCAGTTATATCTCCAGGAGTAACTATTGTCTCCTACACTTATTGTCAAAACTGTTAATGGAAATGGACCATTTTCATGGGTCCCAATAAGTAAATGTGAGAGAGATTCTACATGATAATTCTGTACTTGTTTGAATGTTTCAGGAGACATAGAAAATCCCAAATATAGCCTCAAACATTAGCCTTTCCACAACAATTCTTACTAAAAGAAGGTTTAATTAATCATAGATACAGATCCATATAATAGAAGAAAATTAGTTACAGTAATGGAACTATTAAAAAATATGGTCATTCTGTTGGAGTCCACTTCAAATGAGCATTACAGATACAATTTTAGAAATAACTTTGTGTAGATGTACCACAGTTTTTTTTTAATCCATTCCTCAGTTGAGGGACATCTGGGTTGTTTCTAATTTCTAGATATTACAAATAAGGCTGCTATGAACATAGATAAGGAAACGTCCTTGTGGTTTGGTGAGGAATCATTTGGATGTATACCCAGAAGTGGTATGACTGGAGTTTGAGGTAGAGCTATTCCAAGTTGTCTAAGATATCACCAGATTGATATCCATAGTGGTTGTACAATTTTGCACTCACACCAGCAATGGAGGAGGGTTCCCTTTTCTCCACACCCTCACCAGCATGTGCTGTCTTATCAGTTTTTGATCTTAGCCATTCTGACAGGTGTGAGATGGAATCTCAGGGTCATCTTGAGTTGCATTTCTCTGATGATTAAGGATGCTGAGAATTTCTTCAAGTGTCTCTCAGCCATTAGGGATTCCTCCTTTGTGAATTCTCTGTTTAGCTCTGTTCCCCATTTTTTGACTGGATTATTTGGTTTCTTGACATTTAATTTCTTGAGTTCTTTGTAAATTATGAATATTAGCCCTCTGTCAGATGTGGGGTTGGTAAAGATCTTTTCCCAATCTTTAGGTTGCTGTTTTAACCTACTCTGCCATCAGAAACAAAGAAATGCAATTTGCAGCCAAATGGATGGAACTAGAGAAGCTCATCCTGAGTGAGCTAACCCAAGCTCAGAAGGATGCACATGGCATCTATTCACTTGTAGTCAGATTTTAACCATATCGTACAAGATAACTATACTACAAGGAATGCACCAAAGGGAACATGAACATAGACTTTTTTCCTGTCAATGAGACAGTTTGCCCTAGTGGTGCTGCCTTGTAGGCCCCCAGTGTATGAGGAAGCTCTTGGCCATCATATGACTGCTGAACTGGGGTGAGGGACTGTTATGTAGGGACACTCCACTCCAGAGGAGTGGGATGGAAGGGATGGGGGGTAGAGGGAGGGAAGGAGGGACTGGGAGGGTGGAAAGAGGGCACTGTGATGGAGATGTAACCTGAAGTAATAAATAAACATTAAAAAAAGAAATAACTGTGTGAGTTAAGTACAACTCATAAGGATAAAACTATAATGATGTGTTCTTGGAAGAAAAAATAGAAAGTGAGGAAATTAGCAACATGAAACAAGTGGCATGATTAGAAGAGTACAAAAGCGTATAATGAAATCATCGCACACAAGCATGATTCTGAGGAGATGACATCACGCAGCATGCAAGCAGCAAAGTACACTAGAAACATTCTTTTAATTTCAAATTTCTATAAATGCTTTAGATCTGAGATCATTATTATACAAAACTCTGACAAACACAAATAGTTGAAAGTAATTCCGAGTCTCACTTCTTAGAATAATTGTCATTAACATTTAAGGAACCGCAGACTGGATATTTTGCACCTATTATTTATGCAGACATCATGGGTGGAAGGATGGATGGATGACAGATGATTATTTACATAAGGTATTTGAGAGATTGAAAATTGAAACTATTTAGGATATTTGAATATTTTTAACATTTATTTATTAATTCAAGTTACATCTCCATCACAGCCCCTTCCCTCCACACCACCCATTCTCTTCCTCTCATCCTCTGGTGTGGGGTTCCCCCACATACCATCCCCCCTCAGTTCATCAGTCATGTTAGGACTAAGAGCTTCTTCTTGTACTACGGGCCTACATGGTAGTTCCACTACAGTGAAGTGTCCCACCAACAGGTAACAAATCCATGTTCCTGTTCCTTTGGGTTTGTTGATTGCAGGATAGTCATCCTGTACTATATGGCTAAAATCCAGTTATAAGTGAGTACATACCATGTGTATCTTTCTGGGTCTGGATTAGCTCACTCAGGATGAGCTTTTCTAGTTCCATCCATTTGATTGCAAATTGCATGATTTCCTTGTTTCTGATAGCTGGGTAGTATTCCATTGTGTAAATGTACCACAGTTTTTGTTTTGTTTTGTTTTTGTTTTATTGTTTTTATCCATTCTTCAGTTGAACAACATCTGGGTTGTTTTCAGTTTCTAGCTATTACAAATAAAGCGACTATGAACATAGTTGAGGATATGTCCTTGTGGTTTAGTGAGAAATCTTTTGGATATATGCACAGGGGTGGTATAGCTGGGTCTTGAGGTAAAGCTATTCCAAGTTTTCTAAGATATCGCCAGACTGACTTCCATAGTGGTTGTACAAGTTTTCACTCCCACCAACAATGGAGGAGTATTCCCCTTTCTCCACAACTTTGCCAGTATGTGCTGTCATTTGAGTTTTTGATCTTAGCCATTCTGACAGGTGTGAGATGGAATCTCAGAGTTGTCTTGAGTTACATTTCTCTGATGATTAAGGATGTTGAGCATTTTTTCAAGTGTCTCTTGACTAATAGAGATTCCTCTTTTCTGAATCCTCAGTTTAGCTCTGTGCCCCGTTTTTTATTGGATTATTCGGTTTCTTGGTGTTTAATTTCTTGAGTTTTGTGTGTATTTCAGATATTAGCCCTCTGTCAGATGTGAGGTTGGTGAAGATATTTTGCCAATCTGTAGGCTGCCATTTTGTTCTAATGACAGTGTCCTTTAAAGAACATATTTTATGTAATATATATTTTAAAAGATTAAAAAGTTGTAACAAAAATATTCTATTATAAAACTCAAAACACTTAGGGAAAATTATTTCCAAAATTTTTATGGCAAGAGAAAAAGACTAGGCAAAAATATTAAGAGAATAGAGGTTTTTAAAAGGAACACTTTCCCCTTTGAAACTACCCTTATTTCTTCTCCATTGCAAAATAATTTTGAACTAGCACATGTTACTCCCTTATAGTGCCCGCTCACAGCTTCCAAATCTTGCTATCGTACACTTTTTATGAGCACATACACAAGGTGACCATCATTCCTTTACTGAATTCACATCCAGTTCTTTTCATTTTAATGATGTATTTAATGATGTTCATTGTCAGCTTCCTCTACTGGACTATGACGGCTTAGCATACCCACACCTTTTCTAACATATGAGTTTCTCTACGCTCATCTTATTTTGGTTATGTCTGTGTTTAAACCAGTGGTCAATATTCATATCACTATGTCCATATACTTTTCAAAAGCTAAACCATGATTAGAGTTCCCTCTTGTTCACTGTGTTTCTCTCGGGTTAGTAACTGATTTTCCTTTTATATTGTTATCATTAATCCTTCCCCAAATTGGTATTATACAGAGTCCAATTCTGTCTGTGACATTGTTTCTGGAGCCACCTGTTCTCCAGAGTCCTCTACTAGTTACCCTAAATCTGCAGAACTGTCCTCTCCTTGTATAAATAATCAATTAAATTATTTACCTGTATTTACATTAAAGTTAATTGGTCAGCAGTCTTAATTCTTAACTTGCCATCATAAATCATCACACAACACTGCATGAATTTTAACAAGTTTTAGCCTGGATTGTGCAATCTTAGCCCATCTAAGCTAACTTATAATTCTATACCTAAATAAAGCCCCATATAATACACATACATCCCCTGGGGGTTTTTCTTCATGCTATGCCAATATTCCAGGCCACTGTGGCAAGATCTTCTCTCATCTACCCGTCATGTCTTCCTCCTCCTTCACCTCCTGGCTTCTTCTACCCAAGCACCTCTCTGTCTTCCCAGAAGCCCACGAACCTCTGCCCCACCTATATTTCTCTCTGTTCAATCACAGGCCTTGGCATTTATTCAACCAATCAGAGACAATGATTAGCAAGTGAAGTAACAGACAGCAAGCATGCCTCTGGGACCGATTAATTAACATTAGAATACATAACAGATCACTGCATCAATTCCTTCTTTTTGTCTAATACAAAGGCTATCTTTTAAAAACTACATATAGTAAGAACCATTATGAAACAATCAGGAAAACCATATATAATGTTTAGCCTATTTTTATCAGGCAACCTTGAAGAAAACATTCATCTGTCTTATCTGGTATGTCTAAAGTTCTGAATCTAAGTATTTCCTATCATATCCTATATTTATAAACCTAAAGATTTTTATTTAGATTTTAAAATATCATTTTAAATCCTAAACAATTCAAGTTCAATTGAAAATTTGTATTTATTATGTCTTCAATACCGTCAAAGACTTGACAGTGTTCTTTAGGTAACACCCTGAGGACCCCCTTCTCAGTACTGTGATGGTGTCCTGTGTGCAAATCCCATTTATTATTTAAGAAACAAGATATTCTTGTTTAAATAGAATGCATTTTGAGTAAAGGAGAATGACAGGTAAGTATGTAAGATACTGTCTATCTGTTTTTAAAATTTTTAAATTTTAAATCTATTTTAAAATTTCTGTTCTTGGTTGAACAATAGTCAAAACATTTTTTCTCAGGGCTGGAGAGATACCTTGATGGTTAAGATCAAGTACTGCTCTTGCAGGGGACCCTAGTTTGTTTCCCCGCACCCACAAATGGCAACTCACAGTAGCCTGCATGCCAACTCCAGGGAGATTCAATATCTCTTGCCTCTTCAAGCACATGCATATAGCCTAACGCAGACATACATAGAGACATGTAAACAAAATTTAAAAATCTTTATGCAGGCAGAAATACAGTTATTTCTTAAATGCTGTCATTTTCCTATTGCCTTCATGTCTATGATAGTATTGAAGCCTTTGATTTCACAGGCTTTACATGTCCCTTTCTCTCTCTCTCTCTCTCTCTCTCTCTCTCTCTCTCTCTCTCTCTCTCTCTCTCTCAAACCCTGTTCCCTTGAAGATTCAGATTCAGAATGGATGCCAGCCTTTTTATTTTAGTTTACTGAGTGTTATGCTGAGCACACAGGATGCCTTTTGAACTTGGAGGACACAATTTTTCTTACACAGGGCCTATTTTTAATCTCAGCAATCAGACTTTCATTTCGTAGGGAACACCTGGTTGCCCCTTTTAAACATCACCTGCTCTGAGGCCGGGGATCCAATGTCTTTGCTTGGCTTCCTTATGATTTACAGTTACCGTTCTAAAGAGTCCCTGCTCTCATCAATGTCACACCTTCTTCCTGCCCTTTGATTATCTGAGTTTCAAACTTGAAGACTTCCTTCAGATCTCTTGCAGTCTCCTCCATACAAGCTAAGTCCCATGCTGGACAGACTTAAATTTAGCCAGAAGGTGGGCTTCACGACAAATTCATCTGATTGATATTGTTGTACCTCTTCGGCCAGTCATTGAAACTTCAATGCTTTGGGTCTCTAGAAGTGTTTGTTAGAACAAAGCTGGACTCAGGACTCACAACTGAGGATGTGCAGGTTAATGAGGTGTCATGTGATGTTAGTGTGGCATGTACTGAGGTCCAGGTTAAGAACCACTTGCCTTGAAATTACCCTTCCCGTTACTCCATTGATTACAATTCTTTCTCTGGCTTTACATAACCCTCTTTGCTAACAATTCAGCCAGTGGTGTCTCTCCAATTTCTTTGTTTATAGATTTAATATAGTAAAGTAATCTCTATTGTTTTGTTGAGGCTCCAGTGGGAGAACGACATAAATATATGGGCCCAATCTGCTGTCTTTGAAATCACCCTCCTTTCTTACTTTTCCTTGCCTTTTATTGGTTTCCTTAAGCCAGAAGAAAACTAACTCACAGGCAGTGGACATTGCTGTGGGCACATGGGTACCCTTCCCTCTTCCAGCACTGCACCCACTGGTTGAGACCGTGTTCTTCTCTTAAGGAACCAGTGTAAGCTACTGAAGGTTTTAGAAGGAGATTTGGGTCGATTTTCTCACCTACCTTTATTTTAGTCTCTACTTGACAGTATTTTATTCTTGGTGTATTGTTTGGGTTGCAAAATTGCTTCTATTTTATTAAGAACAAGTTCTTTGTCATTTAATTTGTTCTTAATACTGGTAATTTCAAAAGAGATTAGAGTAGAAAATTGCATTGTGCCAAAGTTAATTGGAGATTCCCATCCTGAGGATTCTAAGTTTACTGAATTTTTATTTATACTGGCTTGAAGTAAAATGATAATTACCCATTTGGAAATTTTTCGGGCTCTCTGAAAAAGAATTTCCTAATACCTATATAGTCTATTTAACTTTTTTCTATGTTTTGAAGTTTCTTGCTAACAATGTTTAATATATATGTAATATATAATTACCTTCATTTTCAAGTTTACTACCATTTTAATTTAAATTTTTGAGAATTTCATGCATGAATACTACATATACATCATTTCCAAATTCCTCTCTTCCTCCTTCCAATTGTCCCCATGTTCTCCCTCAGTTCCTCTCAAATTCATGACCTTTTTTTTTTTTTTTTTTTGGTTTTTCAAGGCAGGGTTTTGTAACCAAACTTTTTAAATTATTCAATACCTATTTATTAACAATATTCACTTATAAAAATATATACACTTAACTATTCATCCTATAAATGCCTACAGCCCCTTTGACCTAACCACTAAACCTATTGATAACTATTACAATTATCTAACCTTTCAGAAAGATACAATCTCTGGGGCAGGTCCTCAGTCATCAGGAACACAGTCTCTGTGGTAGACCCTTTAATGCACTTAGCAGTCCTTTTTTCTTCTGGAATATCTCAGATGTAGATTCGTCAGGGTAAATTGGCTATGGCAGTCTCACCCTAAACAAGGCTTGAGGCTTTCTTCTCTCTGGGAGACCTCAGCCGTCTGTAGGCCAAATTATTTCCTTCATATTGTAAGACTGTAAAAATTAATGAATACATGGCCTTCTCCTCTGTGGTGAGACCCTGACCTCAATCCTTCTGGAAACCTTCCACAGAACTCAGTCCTTGAAAATATCAAAGCTTGCATAGCTGGCTGGTTTGTTCATACTCCCCTGGATCCCTCGCCTACACTCCCCACTTGCTTACCACCTAACTTAACATACTCTTTGTTCCTTTATCACCACCTGTGGCTGTTGCCTGGAGGACTAAAAAAAAAAGCTACTCCTTGGTGCTCCCACCTTTTTGTAGCTGCTTGTGTATTTAAAGGGCCCGAGAGCCGTTTTATGGGGCTCATTCCTCTATGGGGGAGTCGAACCCTGGTGTGTCAGCTTAAATAAACCTCTTGTCTATTACAGCGAATCAGGGGCATTGGTGGTCTCTGGGCATCAGGATTCGGGGAGCCCCCTAGCGGGTTCAACATTTGGTGCATTGGCCGGGAAGTGCCTGAACGCCCCCAGACCCCAAGACTCCAGGATTCGGAGGTATGCATGCTCGAGCAACTCTGTTTGTCTATCTGTCTGTTCTGAACAACTCTGTTTGTCTATCTGTCTGTTCTGTGCAAGTCACCATCTGTATTGCCAGTCGTCCGGTGTCTGTAGCAGGTAGCCCCAGCACCTGTAGTCGGTAGCACCGACATTAGGGGGAACCTTTTAGGAGGCTCCCGTCTGTTTCTGAAGGCAATTTCGCAACTTAAGTCAAGTTGTTTATGTTCTGTGTCATTCAGTCTCCTTGTTTGTAATTTGTAACTACTCCCCTTTCCCTAACAATCTGACGATAGGACAGACGCTAATGACTCCTTTGTCTTTGGCTCTGAGCCACTGGACTGAAGTAAAAAATAAAACACATAACCTGTCAGGCATAATTAAAAAAAATAGATGACAAATTCTTTGTGCCTCAGAATGGCCTACATTTCAGGTTGGGTGGCCACCTGAAGGATCTTTTTCATTAGACAAAGTTAGACAGGTTAGGTCTAAAATTTTTAATTCAGGACCGCACGGGCACCCAGATCAAGTGCCTTATGTGTTGATGTGGGAGGCTTTGTTGGTCCCCCCCCCCCCCCCCGCGAGTTTGGCTTTTTGTTCCCTCCATAGATGTATCAGCGCAGCCGCAGCCACACAGCTGCAGCCCTGCCGGCCCTCTGCTCCATCTCACCCCGCTGCTCGGGGCCTTGCGGCCCCTGCGCCGGCCACTACAGCCATGCCCAGCGCCCTCCATGGCCACCGCCACCGCCGCGAATGCCACCGTCGCTGCCAACCCAGAGCCAGATACTGGAGAGTGCCCGCCAGCCACGGGCACCGAGCCACACCCCCGAGCCTGGGCAGTGATGCACGTTCCCGAGCATCACACATGCCATGCCTTCCCTCCTGAGCCTCCCAGGGCTGCCGCCACTGCCAACGCTACCATGCCAGGTGCAAGCTACAAGCCGCGGCTGTCTCCGTAGACCTGGAACCAGAATGGCTGAGCATCCTGCCCACGCTATGCTGAGTGCCGCTGAGTGCCGTGTGCCACACTCTCCTCAAGCTATTCCCCTGTCCTAAACCCCCAACAGCTTCAGAGAGTCCCGACAGCCCATCCCTAAGCTCCGCTAAAACCCCTGCCAGGAGCCGAGGGAGGGAGCCCCGCCACAGAGACCAAAAAGTCAGAGAGCTGTCACCCCAGACTCCACTACACTCCTGCTCAGGGAGTGTGGACCCCTTGATGACCAGGGGAACTGGACTCATCATGTACTCACTATGAGGCCAAAAGATAAACAGACTGATAAAAAAAAAAAACCCTCCTCAGACAATAGATATATAACAATTAAGTCGCTATTTGTGGCCCCTGACACAGCGGCCCCGCGGCATCCTGCCGCCACCGCCGCCACCACGGTGCCCGCCTTCTCTGCCTGCTCAGAGCGGTCCAAAGCTGCTGCTGCCCTTCACCTCCACAACACACATCGCCATGAGGGCCCTGGGCACCCAGCGCCTCCTGCTGCTGCCCGCCCGTGACATGCCTAATGGGGACTTCCGACTGAGAGAGCATCGCCAGACCCTGGCAACCGCCCAGCGCCAGGTGTCCCCTGCCCCAGGCCCTGTCGACGCTGAGCTGGGTCCCGGCCCATTAAAAAAAAAAAAAAAAATCCGGGTAAAACGGGGTCCCCGGGGTTGGGTCAGGATGGCTGGTCATGGTGACGCCTCCAGGACCAACATGCCCTGATGACAAGATCCCAAGGCTGAGGCTTACCCGCCACCCACACCGGTAAGGGGCAGCGTTCACACAGACACACTGAGATGCCTGGCGCTGGCTGGGCTGGCCGCCGCGCTACTGCTGTCCTAGGTCGTGTACAACGCTTCCCTGCTTTGCCTGCCCTACACCCCACCCAAGGACCAGCCGCCACTCTGGGTTTCACCATGGCCCTGGTAATGATAAACTCACTCTGCTTCCTGGCCGTGACTGGCACCTATGTCAAACTCTACTATGGCCTGCCGAGGGGTAACTTTAAGGCCATGTGAGACTGCGCTTTAGAGCTTCCTGAGTGTCTCCAACTCAGTCTGCCTCTTATTTGCCCCTGGGTCCTTCTTCCTGCTGGCTCTGGGAGACAAGAATCCATTCCCCAAATGTGGTGACTGACTTGATCTTCACCCCCCCCAAAATGGACAAAAGAGTAACAACTCTGGTCAGTTGGTCTCTTGTGCTAAAGTAAAATGATCCTTCCCTGTTGGGATGATACTGCCAGGTATGTGGACAGATAGCCAGAGACCACTTCCTAAGTCCCAGGTCTGAGTCCTCCTGTTTGTGACTTCCCAAGACCCTCACTCCAGACATAACATTCCAAGCCCACCTGATGTTTACATATATGTGTAAAACCTACTATTTGTCTACTAGATATGCTTACTCAGGATTTGTTCAGCTGGGCCTACCAGATGAACAATGTAACTGCCCTGCCTGATGTTTATGTAACAACTCTGACAACTTTAGTCAGAGACCCTAACAAGTTAACTTTAAAACAAGAGTTACTTTTCAGGCCTGGCTGAGGGGCCAAGCGGAGGTGGAGCCAGACGTCTGGATGCCCTCTGCCTGCCACATCAAAAAAACAACAGCCACTCCTGGTACATGGATGAGAGCTTCTTAAAAGATTTCATTTCCCCACTTTGGGGCCCCTAAAACACTGGGGTCAGACAATGGGCCAGCCTTTACTGCCCAGATAAGTCAAAAACTGGCCAGGTATTTGGGGACTGATTAAAAGTTACATTACACATATAGACCCCTGATTTCAGGATTGAAATCACTCACTTGAAGAAGAGGGGAATGAAAGACTGTAAAAATTAATGAATACATGGCTGTCTCCTCTGTGGTGAGACCCAGACCTCACTCCTTCTGGAAATCTTCCACAGAACTCAGTCCTTGAAAATATCAAAGCTTGCATAGCTGGCCGATTTGTTCAGACTCCCCTCGGATCCCTCGCCTACACTCCCACTTGTGTCACCACCTAACTTAACATACTCTTTGTTCCTTTATCACCACCTGTGGCTGTTGCCTGGAGGGCTAAAAAAAGCTACTCCTTGGTGCCCCCACCTTTTTGTAGCTGCTTGTTTATTTAAAGGGCCTGAGAGCCATTTTATGGGGTTCATTCCTCTACGGGGGAGTCGAACCCTAGTGTGTCAGCTTAAATAAACCTCTTGTCTATTACAGAGAATTGGGGGCATTGGTGGTCTCTGGGCGTCAGGATTCAGGGAGCCCCCTCGCGGGTTCAACAGTATCAGCAACTCTGCTGCTCTGCCTCAGTCCTTAAAGCCAGCCACAGTTTCCTTTAGGCCACTGTTCGGACAGATCAAACCCCTCTAGGCAAAAGCTCAGCCACAGGGTTTAGTCCCTGGCCTTTTGCTGTCTTGCTGAGGCTTTCTCTGTTCACCAGCTTCTTTCTGCCTGAGGGAGATCTGGCCAGCAGTTCACCAGCACTTTCTCCATCAGATGATAAGGACTCGCTAGCATCGAAGCTCTCTAACATGAGGGGCCCCCTTGGCTCCATCCACTTGTCCTTAAATAGGTGGAACTCTGTTTCAGCTTAATTTGGGCTCTGCCCACTTAGCAGCTGAAAACAATGCCAGGCCAAATACTTTGTTTCTAGTCCATTAAGTCTTTCCTGTTTCCTGTTTTTAGTCTACAAGCTGATAAGCTAATTGGTCACAGCCAAGTTGATCTTCATGCCCCAAATTAAGAGACTGTATCAGAAACCCCTAGATATTTACTAACTCCCTACAGGGTTTCTCTGTGTAACCTTGGCCATCCTGGACTCACTTTGTAGACCAGGCTAGCCTTGAACTCACAGAGATTCACCTGCCTCTGCCTCTGCCTCCCTAGTGCTGAGATTAAAGGCTTGCACCACCATGCCCAGCTGCCTCTTCTTCTTTAATTATCAGAGTTACATATGTGTTTGTCTCTACATAATCAAGTCTAAACTACTGAATCCGTTTAGTGCTGCTCATGTGCTCAGGTCTGATTGGGACTGGATAACCTATCAGGAAGCTAGTCCCTGGAAAAACCTGGAGTCTCCATCTCTCACTAGTCACTAATCGCCTATAACTCTTCATGTAGGAAGGAGATCTTGTGAAATTTCCCCATCCTCAATTTTACTAACTATTGAATTTAAATGGAATTTTTGTTCTCATACTTCTAGGAACCAGTAGTTGCTGCTTTGTTTGTTTGTTGTTTTGAGACAATGATTTCACTTGTAGCTCAGGCTGGCCTAGTATTGACTTTATTCCTTAAGCTGGCCTTGAACTCAGGGCCTCACCTACTCCAGCACCTGGGTTATAAGCTATCATATCTGGCTCAATTTAATGTAAAAGGGAAAAAGTCCAACTTCACAGGATAGGTCACTAATTATCTAAGAATTTTGTTTTCAGATTTTTTAGTAGGTGCCTGTAAGCATTAGATGGCCAACTACAGTACCTGTACCATTGAGTTTAAAACTGAATTCTATGGAGTCATGAATACTCATCGAGATAGAGGCCACTTTTATAGGTGTCACTGTGAACGGATCACCAGGAGGAATGTGAAGGAGAACAACATAATCACAACATGAAAAAAAAGCTTCAGAACCCCTAAAAGCTTGATGTTTAGGGGTTAGATATATTAGGTGATCAGTCACCCTAGTTTTGTTTGCCTAAATTTCATTCATAGCCCCTGTCTATGTTGTTTTCCTTGTGATACAATGAAGTCCTATAAAGCCTGTTTATCAGTTTGAAATGTAATTCTGACCATGAGAAATGAGCATTTCTGGATTATTGTTAAGTTTATGCATGTATTCTTAACCAATATTTAAAGTCAATAAGCTAATTTTAAAGCAAGATATCCTTGCTTTTAAGATTTATATGAGGGGCTAGATAAATGGTACACTGGTTAAAAGAGCATCCTGCTTTTTCAGAGGACTCCAGTTCTCGTTCCCTAAACTGGACAGTTCAACAATGATCTATACCTCCAATTTCATTAGGGACATAGTGTCTCTCTGTATGGGTTTGCTTTCTATTGTTTATTTAAAAACAAAACTAATAAGCAAAAAAAAAAAATGCATGACCAAAAACAACTTGGGAAGGAAATGGTTTATTTAACTTACACATCCAGATCGCAGTCATCACTGAAGGAAACCAAGACAGGAACTCATGTAGGCACAACATTTACACACATTAAATAAATAAATCTAAACAAATTAAGAAAAAGAAAGGTAGCTGAATGTAAGTGTAGAGAGCAAGTCAGTAAGCAGCATTTTTTCCATAGTCTGTTTCCATTCCTGCCTCCAGTATCTGCCTACATGAGTATACGGGCATCACATGCAAATCAGGGTTCAGGAAGCTTCAGATCCCCTGAAAGTGGAGTTACAGATGGTTGTGAACCATCGTATGAATGGTGAGAACTGTATTTCAGCCCTCTGAAGAACAACATATATTCTTAACCCAGAGTCAACACTCCAGCCCTCACCTACCTTTCTTGTACATCCTAGGACCACCTGCCAGGGGCAACACCACCCACATAGGGTAGCTCAACCCACAGCAGGATAAGCAGGTTATCAAAGCCCATGTGTGATCCCCACTTCCACATGCTATGGCAGATCTGGAATCCTTCCTGTTTTTGTAATGTGCAGTTCATGAAACCATAAGACAAGCCAGGAAGACTCCAACTGGATGCAAAAGCAAAGGATCTTTAATTGGGGGTTTGAGTCAAGGCAAGGTCCATCATATGTTCTCCATGCAGGAAGTCTGTGAATGGCCCTGAGAACCTTGAAAGTTTGGGGCTCTTAAGAGCTAGGCAAGGGAGGAGGTGGAGCAAGCAGGGCAGGTAGGTGGGCTTTCAAGCCTTGGCATTATACAAATGGCTAAGCATAGCTGACCTTTAAGATAGATTGGTCTGGGCCAAGTGGCCAACCCATAAATGGACCGGAGGCACATCTGGTATTGTAAAATCCTAATAAGCTCGTTCCTATGAGTGGAGGGGTACTCCCAGTCATTCCCAGTCTCCTTGAGCTCAAGGTCCCTAGAGAGGGGAGCTGTGTTGTTTTTGTTCTCAGGCTAACATCGTTGCCTTACTTTTTATGAGCTCTGCAATAGCTGAGGGGGTGGATTAGAGCCAGAAGAGACTAGGGTCATTGTTCTTTAATTTTAAACTACCTACCTTTGGCTCATTATTCTTTGAGTTAAAACACAACATGGCTTCTACTATATGTTAAGCTATATTGGTAACCACAAACATAATACTGTATACCAAATCTTTGGCTGGAATCGTTAATAAAGAAAATACCCCCACAGACTTTCCCAAGGTCAGTCTCATGGAGACATTTTTACAGTTGAGGTCCCCTCTTTCTAGCTCCCAAGTTTGTATCAAATTGACAAAAAAAACTAACCACACGTTGACCTCCAGGAGCACTGGTGTTTATATGCACATACTCCCCCTCAACACACACATACACACTCTCAAAATAATAAAAATAAATGTTTAAAAAAAGAATGGCTGGGGAGTGATGGCACTCCTCTTTAATCCCAGCAGTCAGGAGGCAGAGGAAGGTATATCTCTGAGTTCAAGGCCAGCCTGGTCTGTACAGCGAGTTCCAGAACAGTGAGGGTTACCAGAGAAACCTTGCTCAAAAAGCAAAAACAAACAAACAAAAAGATTAAAGGATGGCATAAAGTATTTATTTTCAATATGAGTGACAGAGCTATGATCAATAATTTCAAGCCTGTACATCTACAAAAGATGTCTTTGCTTTGCAACTGATTTTCATGGGAAATAAAATCTGCCTTCAAATGTGTCTGACAGGTTTCAATTAAAAATCACCCTAATTTAACACATGCTCAAAACACTGAGAGTTGCTTAATGAAGCACTCAGATGAATAGACATTGCTCCAAAGCAAAAATTTTTTTTATTTAAAATAGTTTATCCATTTGTACTCCATCAGATCAACCTGAACAGCAATGAAAGAAAATTGTTTTCTAGCTAATGGTTGACAGGAGTGCTTTTATAAACAGAAACATTTAATAGTTGCTATCAATCCTCCAGAAAGTATTTCATTTAAACAAAAAGAGATATGTGAATGTGCTGTAGTTAATTCTTTACAAGGCTGCCCAACACAGCACTAACATACTGCATGGGAAATAAATGTGATTTTGATTGAACTTGAAGTAGAGTGTGTTCTGCTAATTACTGAAAAGTTACTGCTGCTCTCAAGCAATCAAATAAACTATTCAGCAGAATGCAGAACTTACGGTGTTGACATAACTACGACGTGCTTAAATCATTCGTTTCCAAGATAAAACTGCTTTGTATAAAAGGGCTATTTTAGGTAGTGAAAGTTAAATGATTTGTGTGTGTTTGAGATGTTTAGAACTGTCTGTCAATATTTCTTTCCCAAAGGAAACAAATAAAAACCCCTCCAATGAGTGGCATAGAGTGTTATTTTTAGTTCAGGGTAAACACTAATGTGCCCTCCGTGCATTTCTAGCCTTTTAATAGTCATAGATGATCAGATCCATGTGAATAGATCTACCCAACGCATTTTAAGCACAAGTGATGTATATGCTGCTTATAGACAAGGTTATAGGAGACCATGTGTGACTCCTTTTCTTACTATGCTACAGCAGAACCTGAGGTCCTCCAAGCCTCAAAGCACCTTCCTTTGATTCTTTGTTCTTCAAATAAGACACATGAGGTCTATCCCCTTATCATGTTTTCAAGTGTGTTATATGATATTGGTAGCCAAAGGCAAAATATTGCATGACAAATCTTTAGAACCTATTCTCTCAACTTTCTCTCATATATGAAACTTTATATCTACCGAGGGGCAATAGTCTACTTCCCTCTGGCCCATATTTCTAGTTCATTGCTTCAGTCATCTTTGCAACTCTAAGTTTGACCAATTTTGATAATGCCCATTCGAGAAATTCTGCATTACTTCCTTAGATGCCTGGGTGGTTTTACTTAAAGGAGGTCCTCCAGGTTCATCCACATACTCAAACGTGAACACTGCATATATTTCAATGATGGATAATATCCAATTGCCTATGTAAACCAGGTTTTCTTTATTAATCTATCCACAGATAATTAGATTTCTTTCTTCACTTTGCACCTAAGAATAAAACTGCTATGAACAGGGGAGTACAGGTACCTCTTGAATACTAATTTCCTTTTATGTTAGTGAAGAAGAGAGAATGCTGAATCATAACAAAGTTCTAAGTTTTCTTTAAAAGTATATGAGCAGCTGTACCAAGTTCTTTCTGCATTTTGCATTCCCACCTATAGTTTATAATGGTTCAACTCTCATAATTGTGGCCTATTTATTTCTGTTGTTTTGTATTGTATTTATTGTTATAAGAGAAAGAACCATTTGTTGGACTGAAAGGGGGAGATGTTGGGGGAAAAAAGATATACCTTAAACTTAAAAAAAGAAGGGGATGGGTGGGTTGAAGGGGAAGAGGGTGGGAGGGTGGAACTCGAGGGGGGGGGAGTAGGGAGGGGATTGCGATGGAGATGTAACTTGAAGAAATAAAAAATAAATTAAAAAAAGAATATATTCATACAAGTAAAAAAAAGTATATGAGCAGCTGTACCAAGTTCTTTCTCCATTCTACATTCCCACCTATAGTTTATAAAGGTTCAGGTTCCTCACATCCTTATGAACACGTTGCTTATCTACCTTCACACATGGTGAATGCTTTTACGGTGTTGTCTTATTTCTTTACTTAGCTCATTAGCTATAGTTCTCATTTTTTGTGGTTATTCAAGTTAGCACTTTAGAAATTAAGAATTCATAGCACACTTTATGCTACTGCAGTTGGTCTTGGACATTATTTGTTAGGAATCTTACTTCATGTTATCACTTTTGATAAACAGTCAATATGTTTTGAAAAGTATTTATGTAAGAATAAAACTCTCCAGTATTTGTCCAGATAACTCCTATTCTTCAATCCTGCTTACAATCCTATATTTCCTTCAGTTAGCATTTTTTCTTCTGCTTAAAGACCTGTTTTATTCCATTGCTGTGATAAAAAAAAAAACACTTTGATCAAAGCAATTTAGGGAGGAAAGAGTTCATTTTGGATTACACTTCCTGGTCAGAGTCCATCATTGAGGGAAGTCAGGCAGAAACTCCCTGTCAGGACTGCAGCAGAAACCCTAGAAAATTGTTACTTACTGGCTCTCTCATTGGCTCAACTAACTTTCTCATACACCCCACACCCACCTTCCTGGGGATGGCTCTACCCAATGAGTCTTCCTGCACCAATTACCAATAAAAACAATTTCCTATAGAGACTGGACAGGGGTCAATCTGATCAGGGCAAGGATCTAATTGAAGTTCCCTCGTCCTAGGTTGTGTCAAGTTGACAATAAAAACTAACCAGCACCCCTTCTTTTAACATTTCTGTGAAGTTTTTATTTTACTTTTATTTCTATTATTTTGTCCAAGAACAGAATCCTAGAATGGCAGATCTTTTTTTTTTTCTTTTCTTTTCTTTTCATTCCTTCTAGTGTTTTGATGATATTTTTTCACTGTCTTCTCATTTTTCCACAAATTATCTGTCATTTTAATTTTTTTCTTCTGTATGAAATATAACCCCCCTTTCTTATAGCTTTTTTTTCTTCATTACATTTCCTTTGTGTAATTTTCTTCATGTTTCTTGTATTTCAGTATGTTGGTTCAAAACTATAAGTTCATAACTTATAGTTTCCATCAAATTTTGGCTATTGTGTCTTCAAATACTTTTCTTCTTTTGTTTTCCTATTCTGGGATGCCAATAACATGTTGAATAATTCAAAGGGTTTTTTTTTCCTGTCTCACTACTCATGGGCAATTACATACACATGATATTAACTAACATAAATGCTCACATTTACATTTTAACTTTATTTTTAATTTCATTTCAGGTGATACCTTCTTGTGTAACCCAGGTGAACCTTGAGTTCTTCTATCTCATTCTCCTGAAAGTTGAGATTACAAGAACACACTATCACTTTCAGCAGGGTTTAGCTTCAAGTAATTAATTTTTATGTTCATTATGTAATGCATTTTTCCACTTCCTTTGATGTCTGGTAGTATTTTAGCTAGATGCCAAAGTTTATCTTTGCACTACTTTAATTACTGCAGAGATGTATATGAGGAGAGCACTTATTCACCAGAATTCTTTCATTCTTTTGATTTTTCATTAGTATTGTTAGGTGAAATCAGGCATGATGCCTGTAGGCCACATGCATGCCAGGAGAAGTATGAATGTTGCACAACACATTTGTCACTAGCATCATACTGTCCAATATATCAAAAGGCAGTACAACCCTGATAGAGCTCACTGTTCCCCACTGTGGTACATGGCCTTTGTACTATGCTTCATCAACTATAATTTTCCATCACGATTGGTGGTTAGCCCATACTATTCATGAGTCTAATGGAACATGGGCTCAGTCCCCTCTATTCCTTTTGAATGTTCCTCATCTCCCAGTTAAAAATGATTTTCTTACAAGTGTTTATTAATACTTTGTAGGCTCTTAGAGTTTATTCTCCAGTGTTTTATTTCACAAATGCTCACCAGTATGACACTCCCTAAACTAAAGGCATGGCTTCTGCCTGAGGTTTTCCCATCTGTACTGTAGTCTGGGATTTCTCTCAGGATGGTATGCTGCAAATAACAGAATTCGTACAGTTTGCCTTCTACTTCTCAAGAATCTTTCTCTTGTATTTTCTGATGTCTAATCACTGAGGGCCATTTTTCTGAAGTTTTCCAGTGTGGGAATTGATTCATGGTGGAATCTACTTAGGGTGAAGAGAAGAATGGGAAATGTGGTCCTTGTTACTGTGTCTTGACTAGAAGTAGAAGTCCAAATCACTACCATCTTTAGATTTATTTGTTACCACAGTATAAGTTGCTCCAGCCAGATTAATGCATACCTGGTACACCTACCCACAGTAAAAATACCACAAGCAATGTGTCTTAGGAAAAAAAGAATTTATACCCTATAATTTCTCAACTTATTACAAAAAGATAATAGCTTTTCTATTAAAATTTAGAGAGAACATTATCTAAAATATCAATGATATGATTTTGAACATCTTGGTGAAATTGGTTCTTTTCAGGCCACAATGGATAGATCTGTTCGGAATTGATGTATGCAGATCTAGTTCTAAATCTAAATGGCAGAAATCTAATCATTCTTGAACCCAAGAAACTGGTAAAGTTCAAATTAGCCTTGGACCAACAAGCACACTCAAAGACCAAGTGTGAAAATCAATTGAAGGCATTTTCACGCACATCTTGGACAATTGTTGAGATTACAGTCGGAGTGAGCAGCCAGAATTTGGCATTTTCAAAACATGACAACTGCTCCAAATATAACACGAGAGAGAGAGAGAGAGAGAGAGAGAGAGAGAATCTATATTACATTTTCTAATAATCTGGCAAGAGGCATTGCACCCTGTTGCTTCTTTATATTTTTTGTTTGGTTGCTTGGTTGGTTTGGTTTGAGTTTGGATATTTCAAAACAGGGTTTCTCTGTGTAGCTCTGTCTTTCCTGGAACTCACTCTATAGACCAGGTTGATCTTGAACTCAGAGATCTGCCTGCCCCTGCTTCCCATGTGCTGGGAATTTAATGAGATTAAATACACCAATTCACTCAGCTGTACATTTTGTATTTTGAAGTCATCACAACAGACCATCCAAAATCAAGAAAGGAAGACACGGTCTACATGTTAGAGAAAGGAATGGCAAAGTTCTAGAAGAAAGGGTGAGGAGACTGCCACTGTGACAATTTCTGGAAACTGCAATCTGCCACACCTACCATGTTAATAATCCTCATACTGACAGTACTGATGATACTAGCAGACACTTAGAAATGCCATGTATTAAAGTTGCAGTACCAATATAAAATTCTGCACTTCTCTGGGGATGTCTACCTCTCTTTAATATCCTTCTTGATATTCATGTCCACTTTTTCACTAGACACAGTTTCTCTGAATAATAATAATTTGTGCCTTATTCAGTTTCAAAAATATAACATTAAGTTTGTCTAGAACAGGCTAACACCTTCTTTATGAGAATGAAAAGTTGGAATTGTTCCAACTGAATGAATACAGATAAAACATATTTTTCTCAAGTAATTTCAATTCATTAGTAATCTAAGTACTAAGTACTTTTCATCATAAAATGGAATACATTGTGTCAAAATTGAAAACATTATTGGGTTGAACTCTAGCTTTTCTTAAGTATTGAATTTTTGTAATTTTGTACACAGAATTTGGGGAAAATATACAATCAAAAGATGCTGCGATGTTGAGCTCACTCAGTTTCCTATTCTTATCACTATAATTGTTGTATACTGTTTCTACAGTAATACATGAATTCAACCTATGGCACTCAGTTTTAAAGTTCTGTACATATATACTTAACATATTTAATTTATTTATAAAATATACTTGTATAGTTATATATAAATACTTACATATATGTGTAAATATATATTTACATTCATATGTATGTATACATATTTATTCTATAGTTTTATATTTTTTATTTTTTTGAAATTGAGATATAATTACATCATTTCTCCCTTCTCCTTTCCTCCATCCAACTCCTTCTATGTAGGCCCAGCTGCTCTCTTTCAAATTTATGACCTCTTTCTTTGATTGTTATTACACATACATATGTGTATGTGTGTGTATATATATGTGTAGATATGTATGGATATATGTATAGGTATAATCTTCTCAGTCCATATAATGTAATTTGAGTGTATATGATTTCTGAGTGTCTATTTATGCCAGGTACTTTTATAGACACTAGGAAGAAAAGGAACGAGGACTTCTTAGAGAAATACATGTGACATGTTGATGGACTCAGAGGAATAATTACAGAGATTGGATCCCTAAGCCAGGAGACATCAATAAAACACTGTTGCAGAATTGCAGCCTAGGAGACAATTAATAGTCCTTTGTGGGAACTCTACTATGAAAGCTTACATTCAAACAGATATAGAATATCAATGTTCTTGTAAATGTGGTTGGCGAGATGGTAGCTGATCCAGCAAAGTGCTTAGAATACAACTTCAGTCTCCAAAATTCATGTTCAAAAGTCAGATCTAATGCTCATTGCTTGTACTATGTGCGGAGAGGTAGTGGATCTCTGAAGACTTGTCAGCCAGGTTAGACTAGTTGTTGAGTTCCAGGCTTCTGAAAAATCTTTCCTCAAAAAAAATGAAAGGTGAATAGCTATTGACGAAAGGTATCAGGCTAAACTCTTTCTCCACAAACAGGACAACGTAGGTAAACAATTGTTTTGTCAAGAAAATAAATATATATTATCTTACCACCACACCCACACCCACTCAATTTCAACAGCCCCTTCCTACAAGATTTTCTGTCCAGTTCATTCTAATCTTTTTTTTCTATACATGCTCATGACTAGCCTCTTAGACCTATCGTATCTTCATTAATAGGATTATGGGAAAACAGACATCTTGCTTTATCCCTATTCTAAACATCTTTCTTTGATATTCAGTACTGTTTTCTAGTTCAGAACTTTCCGATAGCTCTACATATTGGTATTGTTTTGATGTTGTTTTGTTTTAGTTTTTGTGTGCTACATGCTATTTCAAACTCATTTCCCCTTTTTGATCTTGGGTATCTTTCCCAAGATTATTATAATCTGCAAGCTCATCATCCATTGTCTTTAGCATTCATTATCACGAGGATCCTCTATTCTTCAGTTTCCTGGCAGAATAATGCCTGACCAAATACTGTATCAAGAAATAAATAAGGATAGATATAGAAATGAAGAAGATCCAGATTAGAATCAAAAAGGGAAAAACTCACCCTTCCTTGCTTGAGATAGTGCTACTTTTAGTTGCTCAATGAATGATTCCTGAGTGAAAACTCTATCATAATTTATATAATTTATACCTAAATAAAAGTTATGGGGGTTGGCAGCTGCTTGATCAAGCATTGAAAACTTTTTTTATAAGAAAAAATGCAGGAACTCTTCTAACAGTATAAACTTGGATAGCTCCATGTGAATATGGTTCTGGCTTTGCATATGTACTCTGCTCTAATCATGAGTGAGTGTTGGGACTGCCAAGCAAATTAGGAAAATATGGCTGTCTTATGGATAAGAGAAATAGGAAATGGAGAATTGCATCCACAATAATTTAGAGCTACTGGCTCTAGACTTCACAGCATCCCAATCAATACTGATATTACTCTGCCATCTGAAAAGCAGCATTATGTGTATATTGAAATGTCACCAAAGTGCCAAAGATATTGTATGGAAAAAAAGACACTAAAAATTTTGTTTTACTTTGATTTTAGATTTCCAAACTACACGAGATCTCTGTTAGATCTCTGTTTTATTGCTTATTCCCACAAAATCTTGGGATAAAAAAAAAATCCCAGAATCCCTTCAGCAGCATCTCAAACCTTACCTTTAATGACTCTTTCCTCTCTTCATACTTTCCACACCTTTGGGATATTTCCCCCCTGAAAAGATATTATTTCTTGGCACTTCTAATAAAAATCAATCTAGGTGGCTGTGGCTTCCCCAGATAACTTTCTGCTCTGTCACTTTGATCCAGGAAACTTATATTAAAAAGTGTCAAAGAGAAAAGTGAGAACAACACAGAAAAATATTAAGCAAGTTGAAGAACAGGAAGGTAGGAAGGAAAGGGAGAAAGCTCTAGTGCACACAGGCCTGCATAAAGGTATTTTTATCCTCTGATATTTAACCAATATTGAGATGGAACCTAAAAAGTATTTACCAACACTGGTCATACAAACTCAAACACTATGCAATGTAGCTCTCCAAATAATAAACACACAAATTCCGTAATTCACCACAGTGATGTAAAGCATCACCCAGCATCCAGGACTTCCTCTTATCAGCAGCCCCTTAAGCCTACAAACTAGACTTCACAGTAATGCACTTTGATTTCCCTACATTCTACCCACTTTCAGCTCTTACTTGAGAATTAGAACAAAAGACATTATTGTACCTGACCACACCCCTCTGCGATGCCACACTATGTTATTTCACTCCCATTTTTATCAGAACTTCTTACAATTTTCTCTTTTCAATTTTCTTTGATTAGGAGTTTTCTCCTGTCATTCTACCAACAATATTGACAAGATCAGGAATAAGCCTCACCTTGCTAGATCCAATCCACTGACATGTTGATCATTCCTTTATCTAGTTCCTTTTGGGACCTAGGGTCTCCTGAGTTGTCCTTCAATCCAGACTGCTACTTCTTATTCTCTTCTTATTGTTTCTCTTCATCTTCCCAACTCTCAAAAACCAGCTCTTTCTTTACCTCCTCAGTCTCTGTGTGACATCTAGTCTGAAAAGACTGTTCATACTGGGCTTTGGGATAGAGGTGATGAAGGGGCTGTTGACAGAAGCATGAACAGAATGTGTGAGATCACAATTGATTGACAGCCAGGGCCGTTAGCTGGCCTGACTGTAGCACTGCTGGTTCTCAGAGGGGTCAAAGAAAGGAACTGAGAATGGGGGGGGGAGGGGGGGGAGAATTGCATGAAAAAAGCTGCCTGTCAAGAATTCTGACCTCGAATAAAGGACACAGTCAGCTATACTGACTCCTCAAACAGAGTCAGTGCCGTAATTTCCCAGACACCTTCTCCCTCCTGCAGACTTATTGCTTGTGGTTCTGCATTTCCTGCCAGGGAGCTTGTGGATGCAATCACACCAATGAACCTTCTGGGCAGAGAGCAGGTGGAGGCAGCAGGAGGGCACACAGACAGTATAGAGGACACTGATGGAAACGGAACAGAACCGTCTCCCTATGTGATTGTATCTATTACCATCCTCACAGTGGTGTGTCCCAGCCACGCAGGTGTTTGTCATATCTTAAAGCTTACTCCAAGGTCTTTACACTCCATTCATACTTTCCTTTATTTTCAACCTGAATATTCCTTCTCATCATTCCAATCTCCTCTTCCCTATGTCTTCTGCATCAGCCAGCCCTGACAACTTACCTTATAAAAGTCAACCCATCCACAGACACTCTATTGTCCTGGACTTCTGACATTGTTGTGCACCTTTCATTGTCTGAAAACACTATTATCCCATGCCACTTTTGTAACTTGCTTATTCTCTGTTTTCTTAAATAAGAATTGGATTTTCAGGAACTCACAAACATCGCTACCTTTCTGTGAACCCACTGAGGGGAGACAAGCCCAGCCACTTCACATGGGAACACCCTGTGCTGGGTGATGGCTCTGGATGCAGCATCAGAGAACACATCAGAGAGAAACTAGATTACTGATAAGAGATGATTCAGGCACATGCAGAAACTCAGGCACAAACACAACTGCTGAGAAAATGAGCAGCTCCAGAGTCACATGAGTGGTGTAAATAAAAAGACATCATCATTCCAACCCTTACATCTGCATCCCAACACTCACATCTGCATCCCAACACTCACATCTACATCCCAACACTCACATCTGTATCCTAACACTCATATCTGCATCCCAACACTTACATCTTCATCCCAACACTCACATCTGCATCCCAACACTCACATCTGCATCCCA
>CAJQZJ010032225.1:1165387-1178243 GCA_907164525.1 Lophiomys imhausi
ACCTTCTAGCACAGCTGATATCAGTCCCTTCCAATCTTGGGGAATGATTCTATTTTGTATAGCCCAATTATTTAGCATCTGTTTAATGAATGATGAGTGCATTCCATAAGAGACAATAGACTCCTTAAATCTTTTTAAATCCAAAATGTCTATTGGACGCCATGTTAATTCCTGGTGGAATTGACCATTATTATTATCAGGCCTAATTTGAAACATAACTGGAAAAGCTGATGGTGATTGTGCAGTACCACGCCGCTCCTCTGGGGGCGCACTTGGTTCCACATTAGCACCATTACCTACCTGGTTTCCTACTGGCACACATAGCGGCTTTTCTACTGGTACAGGTGGCAACTGTGGAGACCTAGCTAGAAAAGAACTTGCCATTTTCTCAGTTTAGTCACCTGACCTGCCAGAATTTTCTTAAGCTACTCAATCTGCATTTCCATAATTTTTAATTGTGTAACAGACGTCTTCCTTATGACAAAACAATAAAATAAAAAAAATAAGCAGCATAAAACATTCGATCTGATTGGAAAACAGTGTAGAGGTCACAGTAAACATTGCCATATTGTCAACAACTGGCATCATAGTTTCAAAATCTGCAGTTTTCTCTATAGTTTTGAAAATAAAATTACTCATAATGCCCCATATTGGGTGCCACCTGAAAACTGTAAATTAATTATTTAATGTAGTTATTAGTAAGTATAAACTGTAATATTAGGCCGGTGGAGTAGCCGGCGGCTTGGCAGAGGAGCAGGTGGCCTGGCCTGAGTGCCTTAACCAGTTGCCTAACTTATCCTGAAGAAAAAGCCCTGGGACCAAAGGTGGCCTACACCACCTATAACCTAAACTCTGCTAATTAATATAAATTGTTATATTAGGCCGGTAGAATTAAACACACCAAGACTTTTTACTATTTTAATGCTTAGCCCTTAGCTGGGCAGACTCTCAATTAGCTACTCTAAGTTAACCCCAAACCTACATGTGCCTGTGAGTACCTTCCAGACTTCTCCAGACGTCTGTCTCCTTCTGTGTCTCCCGGTGGAAAGGGAGAGAGTCTCTGTGTGTGTGGAATTCCTGCTGTGATCTGAGCAAGTCCTGCCTTCCTATACTCTTTCTGCCCAGCTAATTGGCCATAAGCGACTTTTATTAACCAATCAAGAGAATGCCTCAGAAGGGGCGGTAACCAGATCTCAGCATTGAATTCAATGTATCAGAAACAATATTAGACCTTCCCCCAACAACAGAGAATCTTAAAATCATTAAAAGAAAGTATTTCATAGCTTCTCAAACAGTGATGACTGTGTAACTACTAGGTTTCTCCACCTGAAATCACTACCACAAGCATGCTTTTATTCATGTGCTTCTATGTTTGCTCGTGTAGAAATTCTTCTACAAATGGACAGTGTTTTCAAAACTTTGTGGAACATTGTGGAAAAACTTGTGGAACGCGCCACATGCATGTTTATGTCCCATAAACACACACACACACTCTAAAGGTCACCTTTCCTGGGGTAAGATCAAATAGTAGGTGTCATGAATCAGTAGAGCAGCTCCTGAAATCAGACACAACCCATTGGAAGACTGCGAGAAAAGTAGGTTATCTGTGACACTAACTGGGCTCTAATGACTTTTGCATGTACTGTGATTAGAATAAAAGAAAAAAATCACTGATTCCAGGAACAGCAGGGTTGATTGCAGCAACACTGGTAACCATTTCAGGACACAGATACAAACACTCCTTGTCCGTGATGAACAGAAACTACAAGGCAGGACACTCACACACCTTGCTTAAAGACCTGAGGTGTTGATTAATGAACTATCGGAAAGGATACTGTCTTATATAAAGCCAATGTCAAATAAATCAAAGTGCTCTTCATAAATCATGTGAAGGAAGAATGCTACCAATTCCAGCAACCTCCAATATTCCACATTGCACATCATCTCTCCATCCTGCTCAGTCAACAAGAACACTCCAGAGCAAACTCATCAGATGCTTGGAACATTCTTACTCACACTCTTGTTCTCACCTCCAGCTCTTCCTTCTAGTCCTTCATCACTTAATGCCTAATAAGAGCACAATGCCTTATGCCTTCCCCAAACCTTCCCAGCATCCATATGAAAAGATACAGTAATCACATTTTTACAGAATGACAGAACCAATTAAATTGTGACTAAAATCAGCTCACAGTGAATAGCTACCTTGGCTCACTATAAATCCTCTATCCTTGTATCCCTGTTACTCACATGCAACCACACACACACACACACACACACACACACACACACACACACACTAAAGGTCACCTTTCCCTGGGTAAGAACAAATACTAGGTGTCATGAATCAGTAGAGCAGCTCCCAAAATCAGACACAACCCATTGGAAGACCAAGAGAAAGGAGGTTATCTGTGACACTAGTGGATAGTGTAGAGATGAATGTCTATAATTTGCATGTGCATAGGGAAGAATCTGATGTCTCTAGGGAATTCAATCCAGCTTCCATAGAGAGCTAATTACATTCGTCACCCATTCTTTTACAGACACTGCCTTACCCATGATTCCGTGCCACGGACCCCTTCTCCCTCACACCTAACTGGAAACCTATCTCCAGCTTCTGTTCTCAATGTTCTATATCATGGATATGAACACATTAAGGCATGCACACTTAGCACATTTCTAAATACATACTTTGGAGCCAAATCCCTTTCTCTGACAATAGGAAATGCTATTCATGACATACATATTTCCTATATGCCTACTGTAAGAAAGTTGAAGAGAGTGTGCCTATAAAGAACACTTTCTTGCTCAGTAGAGGCCCTATAAAAACAACTCCTTTAATACATTTATGGAGCATTTCTGTCTAGCCCTGTGGGGAACTCAATAAGGGGAAAGGCTGGAGTTCCTTTCTTGGGGGAATTTACAGTTTTAGGACAGCTACTGAGCCCCCACGTGATGGTATTAATAAATAATATTGCTAGTTATCTCTGCTGATAGACTTCATTAAACAGGAAGGAATGGGCGTCATTACATTCAGGGGAAAGATCAAATTGCATTTGTTTTTTCCTGAGTTCCTTATCTTGTGTAATCTAGCATAGAATATGCCCTGAGTTACTCAAGTAATCAATGCTTTGTTTTGCTAACCTTTTACATTGGTAGTCAAAAAAGCCAGTTCAGAAATGTACAACCAAAATTCAGTATAGTTTTATCTTATGGCAACATTCCCTAACAAATAACTGAAAGAAGCATTAGAAAGTCTAATATATACTTCATTAACTATGCTAACTCCTGTTTGGTGCTGATATTTAAAGTATGAAAAAGAAACATTTCTAGGACTTGCCTTAATAAGTGAATGTCTTTATGCTCAAACATTAAGCTGGTGCCAAAGTAGCACCTGGAATATTGCATTTCAATGAGTATATGTGTACTGCCAAAGCACACACAGCTCTCACAAATGCCTCATTGATATTTTTTGAAATTTAAAATATTTACTTTTATGTATTAATTCATGGGGATATCTTCCAAGGATGGCCAGAAATGAGACAGCCTTATTTGTACAGTTGCCTAAGATTTGTTATGAATGTCCAGCTGCAGAGAGACACATTTTGATAATGTGCTCCTTTTCACCTTTTCAAAATCCTCCATGCTTACCATAATATCTTGCTTCTCCTCCCATCCATTTCTTCTCCCTCCTTTCTGAAAAAAAAAAACAAAAACATTATTTTCTGACATCTGATTTAAGGCTATTGACCCAGTTTCAAACACAGTCACATGGACCAATGGATTAGTCAAAACATGTTTACTACAAAGACCTCTTAGTATATTTCTTACTTCACAGTGAGTGTGTTCTGCCTCACATAAATGAGGGTAGGATTTGAAGGGGAGCTCAGGGCTCAACTGCAGGTTCACTGCTTTTGTCAATTCAGCTGGCTGGGCAGTGAGGAGAGCATCCCAGGTGAAATGAAAAGCAAACAGAAACTGGGGAATGTATGGCATACAACCACAAGCAAACAGCTGACAGAGAGCAGAACAATCACAGTGACTTACAGTTAGTACATGCTGTGCATGTGTCCACAGATTATCCATACAATAGCATCAGGGCATAGCAGACTCCACTTCCAGGCAACAATTCAAAGCCCTCATGGCAGCCCAGAATTATGAATTTCTTCCTTAGAAATTAATAATTTCACATTCATGGACATATATGGCACCACAGTGTCATAAACTAAAACACAGAGGTGAGTTGTTTCTTTTTTTTGTTTGTTTGTGTTTTTACCTAATGCAAGATGAAAGGGCTTGAGTTATTTTCTCTTAAAAACAGAGAGAGGACTCAACATTCTTGCAGGGTTCAGGTGGAAGAATTACTATGCACCACTGCAGAAGCATCCTTTTGGGTTATCTGACACCCTTCTCTTGTGATTTTATTAAATATGACTGCATAAAATTAAAAATAATAACTTTCTGTCTGGGTGTAGGAAGGATTTTGACATTTGGTAATCCATTTTAATTTTTATAAGTAGATTTTTTTTCTCTTCTTTTAAATCTTCTTCCAGATTCTAAATCCTACATTCAAAAGACCATCTTCATTGTAGAATGTGAATTGCTTTTTCTGTCTGTGTTGATTACTTTCCCTACTAAATTTTTCATTTGGTGCTGTTTTTAAGAAATTTTTTTCCATAATTGGGTACTTATACAAAGCAATCTAGGTTAAAATTACCTCCTTTTTAAAATTAAGTATTCAGTACCAATTCATGACTTTAATAATGATAATACTTCATTCTAAATACAGCCCCATTTAGAGCTTGGCTATTTTAAAATGCTCTGCACATATCAAGCCTAACTAGCTTTACCTCAGAGAGTATTTTAACTTAGAAGTTTCCGCCATCATGTAGAGAACCCATGATGCCTTGTAAAAGTTAGCCTGTCTAGCACTGCTGTAATAGCTTGCTTGTTCCATTGCTCATCAACTCACTCATTTGGCATAAACAGCACATTTGTTGATTATTGCCTGCATTAAGTCCTGCATCTGTCACCTGCTAGGACACAAATGATCACTGGAATTCACAACCAAGTAGGGTAGGAAGGAATAACACAAATGAGAATTATACCATACTAGGCTACATGCAGCAATGTGCCATGCAATTACATATAATTCAATAGCATGCAGCCTCGTACAGATCTAAAGCAAAAAATGAAAGGATACATCATCAGAATAGAAGTATTTGAGAAAGTGATGTTGTAGGAAAAATGTTTCCAGTTACACAGGATTTTTTTATGTACCCACAGGCTGCCCTTGAGTTTACCACATAGTCCAGGAGGATCTAGAACTCATGGTCTACATGCTCCAGCCTTCAAGTTTTAGAATGATAGGCTTATCCCACCATACTGAGCTTCTTTTGGTCTGATTTAATACAAATAATAAAGATTGAAAAAAAATACTAAAAGCAACTCCAAGCATTTTCCTTCCTTAACAGTTTAGAGAGAACTTTAATTTTTCTTTTTATTTCTCTCACTGACACTCCTATTTAGAGAAATCGTTGTCAGTGCCCATCACACAACCTATTCCTACAGCTGGTGAAGACATTCTCATTCGTCTCTGACATGGAATACTTCTTTCAAAGTGACTCAGATGGGCTTCCTTACTGGTATGGGATGCTTTCCCTAAAACTAAGCTGCTGGAAGTCTTTAAGGTTGTGGGTGCTTGGGAAACTCAATATTTAGAAACCCAAAGTCACTAGATGAAGAAATCCCTCCTAACCTCACAAAAGGCATGAGTTATTTGTAAGAATAATGGGAAATAAATCAACCACTATTTAAGTGGTTTCAGATTTTGTTTATAGTACCAAGATAAAAATCTACTGTAATTTCAAACAAACCTTGGAGTCTGTCACTTCTGTGTACATGGGATTAAAAAACTTTAAACATTGACTTTTCATTCATTAATCAGTAATATTATTGGGAAAGGGCTCTGGCCAACATGAAGAGCATCATTTTGAGTGAGCTACAACTTGTGTTAACAAAGTCAACAATAATTGTGTACCTTGTGATTTCAGCATCTTTCTCAAAAGTCAAAGGAACTATCCTATCTGACAACATGTTATCCCCTCATCACTCACATTTGCCCTGTGTAAAGAGCTAGTAGAAAAGGAACAGGCACATAACTATTCTGCCCCCTTAACTCTCCCTTTGTAATAGGGTACGATATGAGCATGGCAGAAGAGAAAGGATGCATAACTGCAGTGAGCTCAGGATGTGAGTAGCTGAACTTATCTCTTTAGGGAAGTCCCTGGAAATGAGTCTTCCAGCACCTGCAACCCTTGTGAATCAGTGGTCACCAAAGAAGTTGAGGTGGGAGTAGCTTCTGCCCAAGGAGGTGACTCCAGTCCCAAGAGGCTCTCTGGATGGGCCATCCAGAGGAAACTCACTAGACAATGCTTGACACATCTCACAAACATAAACTCTGAAGGAGAAAGGAGTGTTTCAGGAATCCTATAACTATATAGATAATAAATAAGGGGTGATAATATTGATAATAACCAAGTTTAAGGTCAGACATTGTGTGAGTATATATGTATTTGCTTGTGTATACATATATGTGCTATAACCCCCTATGGAAGACTCTTCACAATCACGTTTGCAATATTGAGGTCAGAACATCTTTCAAATGCCCTTGGAAAACAAGGATGAGTCGAGCTCCAGCACCTTTGAAAACAGTAGTATTTTGTGTTCATTAGGCTTGGCAGGATGAGGAAAGTGGACATGAGCTTACAATATGTGCTTCCTGGCAACCTTTCCCACCAGCCCCCCAGGTAAAACTGCAGTCTCTGCACAATGGAGTGCTCATTAGTGTGGGAAGCTCCCACAATCAATCCTCAGAAACTGTTTTTTTTTTTTCTCAGCCAAAGAGTGATGAGATTAAAACGAAGAAAAAAGTGATGTGTAAGTGGGAGCAAATCAGTAAACAAGCTCTAATAAATTGTCTGATTCAGGAGAAGAGAGTGAGTAGTACATTTCCAGTACATGCAAATGTCCTGGAAAAGGGACAATGGCTACAAGCAAGCCAACGCAGACAGCCAGAGACTCTCAGAATCTCCACTTACTTTCTGGTTGTCACCACAGGCCATGCAGTCAGAGATGTGAGACAGGCAAAATATAAAAAAGTTGTGACGTTTTTGGCCTTCTGTAGGGATACAGCAAGAAGTCTAAAGGGGACCTACAAGTCTATGAGGAGCAGACATTTCACAGCATAGGTGATGACCACATATTAAGGAACTTTCATGGCCAAGAAATCTAAGAATAAGCAGGAAAATTCCCTTAACTACAAATGTGACCTCAGACATTCATCACAACAATTAGTATTTTCATAAATGTTAAGTAGGAGTTAAGTGTCATCTTCATGCAAGTATTTGTGGATGTCCTCTTTTTTTCTTGACACTTTTCTCAGTACTACAGTATAGCTGAGAACCACACAAAGTCTGTTTTCACTCAGCTTTAACAGAAGGGAAGAGATATCCCACATTAACAAAAAAAGAGACAGACAAACATAGACAGAGAGAGACAGAAAGGTGGAGGAAGAGAGAGACAGAGAGAGTATGGAAGGATGGATGGAACAATGGGTGGATAGATAGATGGATTGATGAATGGTGGATGGGTGGACAGAGAAATACTATCTACAAATATAATGACAAAAATCAAGCTAAAACAAGAGAGACAAAATTGATCCTAAGTGCTATTTCACAAGAGGTGGTATAGGAACTCTCTATGAGGAGACATTTGAACAGATAGTTTACTATATTGTGTAAAAGAAAAAAGGGACAATCCCTTAGCCTCAAAGTATTGCATTTGTGCTCTTTGCTTAAACATATACTGTAGGGAGTTAGATTAATATAAATTAGATTTAGTAAATATCGAGGGATTTCTGATACAGTCTCTTAATTCAGGGCATGAAGATCAACTTGGATGTGAACAATTAGCTTATCAGCTTGTGGAAAAACAAGGTTGAAGCAAGGTGAAATAAGGAAAGACTTAATGGACTAAAAAACAAGGTTGAAGCCAGGAAAAACAGGAACGACTTAACGGACTAAAAAACCAAGGTATTTGGCCTGGCATTGTTTTCAGCTCCTAAGTGGGCAGAGCCCAAATTAAGCTGAAGCAGGTGGAACAAGGAGAGATCCTATTTAAGGACAAGTGGATGGAGCCAAGAGAGCTGCATGCTAGAGAGCCCCATGCTAGAGGGCCCTATGCTAGAGAGTTCCTATGCTAGCAAGTCCTCACACTAGAAAGGACAATGAGTAGTTTTTATTTTCTGATAGAGAAAGTGCTGGTGAACTGATGGCCAGATCCCCCTGAGGCAGAAAGAAGCTGGTGAGCAGAGAAAGCCTCAGCAAGACAGCAAAAGGCCAAGGACTAAACCCTGTGGCTCAGCTTTTGCCTAGAGGGGTTTGACTTGTCTGAACAGTGGCCTGAACGGAAATGTGGCCAGCTTTAAAGACTGAGGCAGAGTGGCAGAGTTGCTGATATGAAGGAAATAAGTTGGCCTACAGACGGCTGAGGTCTCCCAGAGAGAAGAAAGCATCAAGCCTTATTTAAGGTGAAACCACCATAGCCAACTTACCCTGATGGATATACGTCTGAGATATTCCAGAAAAAAGACTGCTAAGTGCATTAAAGGGTCTACCATAGAGACTGTGTTCCTGACGACTGAGGACCTGCCCCAGAGACTGTATCCTTCTAAAAGGTTATGAAAATAGTTGTAATAGTTATCAATAGGTTTAGTGGGTAGGTAATAAGGGTTGAAGTCATTCATAGTGGTTGTAGGAATTTGTAGGGTTAGTAGTTAAGTGTTTGTATTTGTTATAAGTGAATATAGTTACTAATAAATAAATATTTAATAATTTTTTAAGTTCAAGTATATATATATACTGCTATTTTCTTTCAGGTAGGGTTTGGAAAAACCCATTGAAAATTCCTTAGAAACCTAAGAAAGAGTTCTCCTGAACTGTTGGTTATGGAATGCATGTCATGGGCATGTACTGTGCTACATAAAACAGTAGCCTTATTTGAAACTGAAATTTAATTATCAATTGTATTTATTAATAAGTATAAACTGTAAGATTAGGCCAGGGAGCATCAGGTGGCCTGGTTCACCTTAATCGGAGGCCTGATTTGTCCTGGGAAAAAGCCTTGGACCGAGGGTGGCCTACACTACCTGTAACCTAAATTTTGTTAACTAATGTGAGTTGTTATATTAGGCTGGTAGAATTGCCAGCAGCTTGGCAGGAGATTCACTGGGGCTAGGTGGGAGGCTGATGGCCCTGGAGTGCTTGAAATGATGGCCTGTAAGCCACCATGGTCTTTTCCCCAATAATTAAATGCACAAGACCTTTTAATGTTTCCACACTTAGCCCTTAGCAGGGCAGACTCTAAATTAGCTAATCAAAATTAACCCAGACCACCTAATCCCAAACCACCATATGTCTGTAATTACCTTCCAGAGTTCTCAAACATGTCTATCTGCTTCCATGTCACAGGGTGGAAAGAGCAATTCCTCTGTGTAAAACGCAAGGTTTCTGGTTTCATCTCAGGAAGTCCCACCTTCCTATACTCTTTCTGCCCAGCTAATTGGCCATCAGCAACTTTTATTAACCAATCAAGAGAATGCCTCAGAAGGGGTGGTAACCAGATCTCAGCATTGAAATCAGCCTATCAGAAGAAATGTTATTAGACCTTCCCCAACATCTCCCCCTTTAAGTCTAACAAAAGGCTCCTTTTCTTAATAACAATAAATACAAAAATAAACAAAATACAGTTACAATGACAATAAAAACAATTATGAAAACTATTAGACTTTCCCCAACACTTATTTCTTATCATCTCCACGTTTGTAAGGAAGACATCATGTTCTCTATTCTACACACATGGTGCACATCCACATATATATATATGTATATATATATACATATATATATATGATCTAAAAACTAATAAATATAAAAATGAAAATAATACTATATTGCTTAAAACATACAAAGAAGTCTCTCAAATATTTTCCCCTTTAAAATTTTAGTGTGACAGATTATTTTAAAGATTTTTTAATAATGAACATATTTAACTAATGGTTGTGAATTTAACTAATTTTCCAAGTTATTATACCTGGCATCCACTCACCCCTAAGTCTCTGTCCAGCCCCAGCCCATAAGATTTCAGACTTGAGAGAAGTCTATGAACTTCATATAATAAGCATCTTTATATATAAGAAGCTTTATATAGTATGCGCAAGGGATCAGTAATGTAAAATAAACATCTAAATTGACAAGCTTGGGTAGTAGAAACTATCAAAAGTATGTCCACAATGGTGGTATATGTGTCACAAAGGGACCATGGTAGGATTCCTAGAGGTAACTAGAAATAAGAGAAGCCAAGAGAGACAGTGTTTAAGCATGGAACCCAGGAACAAGGCTGACATTTGAACTAAGTCCAAAGGTCTGTGCCTTGAGCGAGGGCACCCTCATCTGCCTCCTTGACTCAGTCCTGTTGTAGTTGAGCCAAGTCTGCAAGTAAAGGACTGGCCTGCTGACAACATATGCATAGGGTTTATTGTACAGGGCACACAGCCAAGGGTTTGAATGGGAATTGAAACTCATCCCAGGTTCTGTCCGCCAAACAATATGTTCTGTGAGGTGCTGTATCCACCTGAAGAAGTGTGCCTTCTGCTGAGTCTATCAGCTGTCTTGCTAAGGTATGAACCAATGCAACTGCAACTACCTTGAGTATATTTTTCTTCAAACTCCTCCAAAGGAGCCAGTCGTGCTGGTAGCAATCTTGGTGAAGGAAAGCAAAGATGGGTATTTAGAGTGGAAGGAAGAGAAGAGAGGAATAGGGTGAGATAAGAAAAATGGAAAGGAGGAGTCAGAAAATCAAGCTCAAGCAAGATATTAAGTTTTTTTTCAGATGTTTTCTGATACCTTCTGATAATTATCTTGAATTCATGGAATACCTCAAAGCCAACAACTATTTGAAAATAAAACGCTGAGTTCAGTAATGATTGTGTTAATTCAGCTTTCGTTCATAATAGAAAGTACCTGAAATAAATAATATTAAATGGGAACAGTTTGCTTAGGCTACTGTTTTTTCAAGATATCAGTGCATTGTCAGCCCAATGACTCTTAAACCTCTGGTAAAGTGAAACATTATGTCGATGTTAACATTAAGAGCTTGGGGGGAAAGAGGCTATTTATCTTGTGAATTAAGGCAGCAGAAGAGAAAGACAGAGACAGAGATAGAGACAGGCAGATCATCCAGGGTCAAAATACGCCCTCTAGAAAGGTATGTCCCTAGTTGATCCTCCCCAATAGCTCATTAAGTGAAGGACCCATCAATGGATTCATCAGAGTAGTGATAGCCATCATGGTCTATTCAAATCTAAGGATCCCACCTCTAAACCCTAGTCTCCCAGGTATCAAGCTTTTAAACACACGAGCTTTCAGGGAGCGATTGGAAATCAAACTGTAACATTTATATGATTATCGGGCTTATTTGTGGCTAGCAGACATCTGCAAATGACAACTTCATTGAGATCAAAATCTACTCCTTTTTTCACAACAAGTTTTAGGTATGCAAATAGGGTGTCCTTGGACATGTGGGAACTAGTATGTCTATAGGCAGATAACCATGGAGAACACCTTTTTCCTAGTAGCACAGAGGTAAAGCCAGCCATCACATTCAGGCTTTAAACATAAAATTAGGAAGTGCCTACATCACAGACCATTAAGTAAAGTTGTCAAAATCCGCTGAACTATTTTTTGGTTAATGTAGCAATAAATAGTGGCAGAATCTCACCTTGCTATAAGGAAGACTTGGAAATTTGTCATAGCTCATGTATAAGTATAGGCAAAATGGATGTGTGGACGAGAGAATAAATATAAATTAAAACAGATGGATTCAATTTTGCCTTACCATATTAATCCCTCCCACAAAGAAAAATGCTAATTTGTATAATAATATAATAATAACACCAATTTTATCTTGGCGGCGATGGGACTAGAGTGTGGTCTCAAAGTAGCATGTTTTAAATCTAGTATATGTCTGTTATGAAGTAACAATAGCATTTTCTTTAAATGTTAGATGCTATTTAGTTTGGCTGGTTCTTTTTTACCACCTACTCTGTTTAGCTTTTCTGGCAGACAATTTTAGTCCTTGTCTCAGCATCCAAAGCCTACAGTGTGGTAAATGGAATCACACTTCAGTGATCATCTATTCTCCTTTCTTCTTTCTATAATCTCAAGAACAATCAGCTAAAACTATTTAGCTCTACTTAGGAGGTCCCTGTCTTCTTGTCTTTCTTTTTCTCTGACTCTTGGATGGTAGCCATCATTCTGTAAGGAATCCAGTTTGAGCTAAAGGATAGTGTCTTAATCTGTGGGCTAATTCTTCACACTGGTAAACTTCCTTGCTTGGGCTCATCTCTTTCTAGTATTTTTTTTCTTTTTCTTTTTTTTTTTTTTGGTTTTTTTTTTTTTTTTTTGGTTTTTCAAGACAGGGTTTCTCTGTGTAGCCCTGGCTGTCCTGGACTTGCTTTGTAGACCAGGCTGGCCTCGAACTCACAGAGATCCGCCTGCCTCTGCCTCCCAAGTGCTGGGATTAAAGGCATGCGCCACCACCGCCCGGCTTAGTATTTTTTTTCTAATGATTTTGTGTGGGGATTTTTTTATAGGATGTATGTCCCAAACTAAGAAATGTCTAAAAAACATGCACAATCTATTCTGTAGACAAAGTTTTTCAAAAAGTTTTGTTATTTATTTGTGTGCATGAGTGTGTGTGTGTGTGTGTGTGTGTGTGTGTGTGTGTGTGTGTGTGTGTG
>CAJQZJ010032225.1:1187772-1199338 GCA_907164525.1 Lophiomys imhausi
GAGAGAGAGAGAGAGAGAGAGAGAGAGAGAGAGAGAGAGAGAGAGAGAGAAAGAGAGAGAGTGGTTTTGCCAAGGGGTGCTGATTTCTGTTCCTCTAACACAGGGAATGGAAAAGAACAATTAGAAGAGTCTTATTTCCCTAAATGCCACCTGTGGGTGGTGGAGAGGAAGCCTTTTTCTTTCTCTGATTCAAAATAGACCCACCCACAGCTAGAGACATCCATGGTGTCCACATGGAAGATGAGGGTGGTTTGTGAGGATTCCTACAAAGAGGGTCAACAGTCTATCCCTCCTGCCTCATGAACATATGGTGTTGTAGTTTGAATCTGAAATGCCCCTGACAGACTCATGTTTTAATGCTTGCTCCCCAGCTGGCAGCACTATTTTGAGAGACTGTGGAACCTTTAGGAGGTAGGGCCCAGCTGGCAAAAGTAGGTCACTTACAGATGAGGCCTAGCCCTTGTCTCAGCTTCATGCTCTGCTTCCTGTCTACCACCAGGTGAGGAACTTCTGCCATGTGCTTCTTAACCATAAGCTTGGGTATGCTGTCCCCCTCATAATGAACTAAAATTTTGCAAAACTTCAAACCGAAAGAAAACTTTCTTCCCAGGGCTAGAAAGATGGCTCAGCAGTTAAGACCACATGCTGTTCTTGCAAAGGACTGGTTTAGTTCCCACCAGCCTTGTTGTTGGTTCACAATTCCTTATCATTCCAGTTCCAATGGATTCAGCACCCTCTCCTGGCCTCATTGGGCACCTACACACACACACACACACACACATACATGAGCGCACACACACACACACACACACACACACACACACAAACAACATACATGTGCACATACATGCACACATACTTATGAAATATAAACCTTTAAAATAAAAATAACTAAAATGTTTCCTGCTTTAAGTTGTTTCTGCCAGATATTGTGGTACCTGAAGTATGGGTCACTCATTTATATGCTTTTCTACATGGAATGTAACCTCGTCTGGTCTGTTTCGCCTTGACAGTCTGTGTTCCCCCTTCCCGTTGACCTCTTGCTTCTTCCAGGAGGACTGTATAACCTGCTAGGCTCCTCTTCTGACTACTCAGATCACCCAGTGTCATAGCTAGATTTCTATTGCTGCTATAAAACACCATTACCAATAGGCAATGTAGTGAGAGAGGCTTTATATTATCTTATACATCCACATCACGGTTCATCACCCAGGGATGAGAAAGGAGGAGCCCAAGGCAAGAACCTAGAGATAAGAAATGGGGTAGAGGCCAAGAATGAGCACTGCCTACTCACTAGCTCCTCAAGGTTCCCTCCCTCTCTTCCACATCTCCGCCCTTTCCTTCTCCTCTTTCTTATAGCACCAAGAACTACCATCTCAGGGATGGTACCTCCAACAATAAGCTGGGCCACATTGATCACTGATCAAGAAGATGGCCTAGAGACTTGCCCACAGGCAAAACTGTTGGAGAGACTGTCTTAATTGAGGTTTCCTCTTTCCCAAAGACTAACTTGTGTCAACTTGACTTGAAACTAGCCAGCAAACACAGTAAACCAAGGAGGGGCACTTCCATATTTTTATTCTATCAACACTATACTTGAGTCCCTGGTGAGTTTGCTCCTGCTGGGTACTCTAGCTGCCTGACACTTAAAGGCACCAAGCTAATGTGGGTCTGTTTACTCCCACTCACACTACCATTCCCATCACACTCTTTCCTACTCATACACTGGAATAAACCTCAGGTTTCATAGCTTAGAACCCTTGCAGGTTCTTAGAGAAGGATTTGAGAACATCACCAGGCACCTGACTCTCAAATCTCTCACTTTCTTTTCTGTGGTTGCACCTTCAATGGTTCCTTTCAGACAGTTATTAATCTTCTGCCAGTCAGGTATTCTCCTGGTACTTTGTGCTTCTTTGCCCAAATACAGAACAAGCCTAATGCAACAGGAAAATTGCAGTTGGTGTTTTAATCAACACAGTAATTACAAATTCCAAGCCTGTAATTGACTACCAAAAAGTTTACAAATAGCATCATGATTTGCCCTTTACGCTTTTTTATGTATTTTTTAATGATTATTTATTACTTCAGGTTACATCTCCACTACAGTGCCCTCTTTCCAACACTCCCATTCCTGCCCTCCCACCCTCTACCCCCTATCCCTTCCATCCCACTTCCCTGGAGATGAGTGTTCCTACATATCAATCTCCTGCCCCAGTTCAGCAGTCATATGAGGGCCAAGAGCCTCCTCATACACTGGGGGCCTACAAGGCAGCACCACTAGGGCAAAGTGTCTCATTGACAGGTAACAAAGTCTACGTTCCTGTTCCCTTTGATGCATTGGTTGTAGTATAGTTATGCTGTACTATATGGCTAAAATCCGATTATAAGTGAATAGATGCCATGTGCATCCTTCTGAGTCTGGGATAGCTCACTCAGGATGAGCTTCTCTAGTTCCATCCATTTGGCTGCAAATTGCATGATTTCGTTGTTTCTGATGGCTGAATAGTATTCCATTGTGTAGATGTACCACAGCTTTTTTTTTTTTTATCCATTCCTCTGTTGAGGGCCATCTGGGTTGTTTCCAGTTTCTAGCTATTACAAATAAAACTGCTATGAACATAGATGAGGAAACTTCCTTGTGATTTGGTGAGGAATAATTTGGATGTATATATAGAAGTGGTATGGCTGGGTCTTGAGGTAGAGCTATTCCAAGTTTTCTAAGATATCACCAGACTGATTTCCATAGTGGTTGTACAAGTCTGCACTCCCACCAGCAATGGAGTAGGGTACCCCTTTCTCTCCACAACCTCTTTATCATGTGCTGTCATTTGAGCTTTTGATCTGAGCCATTCTGACAAGTGTGAAATGGAATCTTAGAGTCATCTTGAGTTGCATTTCTCTGATGATTAAGGATGTTGAGTATTTCTTCAAGTGTCTCTCAGCCATTAGGGATTCCTCCTTTGTGAATTCTCTGTTTAGCTCTGTTACCCATTTTTTGATTGGATTATTTGGTTTCTTGGCCTTTAATTTCTTGAGTTCTTTGTGAATTTTAGATATTAGCCCTCTGTCAGATGTGGAGTTGGTGAAGATCTTTTCCCAATCTGTAGGTTGGTGTTTGAATGACAGTGTCTTTTGCCTTACAGAAGCTTTTCAATTTCATGAGGTCCCATTTATTGATTGTTGGTTTATCTTCCCCCTTGTGTCAGAATGCCCATGTGGAATCTGGAAGCCCAGGAGGCTGGTGAGTATCCCTGTCTGGGGTTCGAAGCTGCTTGCTGGGTATTTGAGTGGCCTGTACCCACAGGTCCTCTTCTGGTGACAATTCTCCTGTTTCCTGGCCTCTGAGACTTCCATGGTTTCTGTCGATGTTTTTCTGAGTGTCTGGTACTCTTGCCCAGGGACTTTTATTAGTCCCTGAGTTACTGGGTAAAACCCAGCAGGTTCACACCTCTGAGATTGTTGCACAGCGTCTTATAACTCTGCGGTGTTAAACTGTTTTCCCTATGTTCAAAATGCATCCATGCAGGCTGCTGCCATCTTGGATCTCTCCTTTACTCTTTTTTTATGCCATCTTTCTTTGATGTAAAAGATAATCTCCTTTGATTTGGATAACAGTCTCTTCTACCAACTCAGATGCTTTTGTACATGTCTATGCCCTTAGTTCAGACCTGATAAAATTGTTATTCCTCCATGAAAGCTGCCTAGGACTTTCAAAGCCAGTGCATACTTCTCCACACTCAGTTGAACTCCATAAAGAATTTTCCACTGTTTTGCCATATACTTAAATTCTGACTAAATTTCAATAATAGAAGCTATTACAGCATAAACCTTATCATAAATCAACATACTTGATAGTGTAAAAATGCTGATGGAGTAAATATGTTAAATGCATCATGTTCTTCAAAAAGTGTTTGAAGATTTAATACCACCCTTTGAAATTCATATTGACAAGCTGTCTGGAGCCTGGGGCAACCTATTTCTGCCTTTACTTTTTAAGCAGGGAGATAGTAAAGCATCCATGACATTTAATTATGTTGCTTTTCTGTGGGATTGCCATTGTAGAACTTTCAGTATGGCTAATCATCACCTGAGGCAAGTGTATTTTTGTTTCAAATTTGAATTTAATTCTAATAACCCAGGCAGTAGCTTTGGGAAATTTTAATACAGTTGATGAATGCAAACATAAAAATAGGAACTCAGGATAAATAATGTATCTTATCCATGTTCTCTGCAGATTGGTTTTAAGGAAGTATGTGTTTCTTCTTTTTATTGTGTGCTGTGTACGTGTGGATATGTATTTGTGTGAATGTGTACCTATGGGTATGTATACATATGCGTGTACATGCATATGGAGACCAGAGATATTGTATGTCTTATTTCAACATTACTCACCTGAGATTTTTGAGACATAATCTCTCCCTGGATCTCACCATATTATCAAGCCAGTGAGCTCCAGGAAGCCTTGCCTCTGCCTCCTCAACTCTGGAATTACAGGCATATGCTGCACCTGGCTTTCATGTGGGTTCTGGGGACATAAACCCAGGTCATCATGCTTACCCCAAATCATATTGTACACTGAGCTGTCTTCCTAGACCTCTCCTTCTTCTTTTTCTGTTTTGTTACCTTCTGAGAATTCTCCAGAGAAACAGAACCAAAATGATGTGCACAATGCTGCATGCATTCACTACATAAACATTAAGCATCTATTAGGATAACTACATAATAGATAAGTATTTATTATACAGAATTCTTCCGTGTGTTTCCAGGGCTAAAAACGTCTCTAATATGTCTTCTGCAAACTGTAAGTTCAGGAAAGCTAGTCTGAGTTTAAGACTACCTTGATATTTAAACAACGAGCAAATTCTTCATTGTTTTAAGATTTTCCTATTTAGGCCTCAGCAAAATTGAATGAGACCCAACTATGCTGAAGGCAACATACTCAGATGATCTAATATCATTCTGAAACTCTCAAGTAAAAGTATAGCAAATATCTGAGCACTATGTGGTACAGTTACATTGACATGCAAAGTTATTCATCACATGATACTAAGAAAAATATTTTACATGTCCACTGAAAGAAATGTAAAATACACTGTTGGGAATAAGAAAAAAAAATCTGTCATCCAGGTGATATTCTATGAACATAATAACCAGCATTCAGATATTTGAATATATTTATTATATTGACTAAATATCTCCAGTCCTATTGATATGTTTGGTATGGCTCTGACTAGACAGGAACAAATGTATCAATGTGCTATGTACAGTGATGTGGAATCAGTGCCACGTGAACATTTGTGGATAAGGTATATTCAGAAACAGTCAGAGCAGCAATGCAGATGAAGGATATTTCAATATGGAGTCAGGAAATCGCTGGCATCTGAATTTCCTGGGGACTGGATAAAAATGCAAGTCTAAGAGTTACATACAACTCAGTCTACTGAAAAGTTAGAATGCATAACTTCTCTAGCTCCAATCCTCCTCAAGCATGCCATAGTTTAAAAATATCTTCTAATAATCTTTCTTCTATAATAATTTTAAAGAACCATAGAGCTAAAATGAGTTACTGGCAGTCGGTGGCTGCTGAGCTACTTTCCTTTGGGAACATGGCTGCAAATGGTTGTGCCCTCATGAGAAATTTCTCTCAGAGAGTTACTAATAGCAGGTTTTTTTTTTTTTTTTAAGGATGTGAAGTTGGCAGCAGGAAGGCGTGAGGAGAGCTAGAGGAGTTGGAGGGAGGAAGAAGTGGGTGGATATGATCAATGTTCATTGTGTAAATGTGAAAAGACTTTCATAGAATAAAAAACTATTATTAACTCAGGGGAAATTGCAGAAGAAGGGGCAAAAAGATTATAAGAGCCAGAGGAATGGGACTTTCAAAAGTATGGTTGCCTGGACAAGATCAGCTTCATGGCAATATCAGTTGACATGTCAGTGTGGACAGATGAAAATCCACTTTATCTCACCTCTGGATGAAGAGCTACAGGTGGTCAATGGATGCTGAGGAAATGAGAACCTGTTTCCTCTAAGGACAAGCTCCAACATCGGTGTCCAGTCCCAAGGGGTAAACCCTGGATACATGCACATAGGAACAATGCCAAACGCTTTCAGTAGACTGTATATAAAAGCATAAGTGTGTGTGTGTGTGAGTGTGTGTGTGCGCGCGCATACAACAGCAATTAAGGAAAACTGCAAATTTGGGAAAGAGAGAACACATGGGAGAAGTTAGAGAAGAGGGGTAAAGAGTGGGAGTAATGAGAGGTAGTGTTGTTGTATGAAGTCCTTAAAATATAAGATTAAAATTTTATTTCAAGGAAGAATAAAAGTGGCTAGTGGGCTGAAGAAAGAGCCCAAAGGCCAAATTATATAAATTTTTAAGTATAAAAAAGGTTAGTGTTAAGGAAAGAATTAAGGCTCTATTGCTTTTATACATTAGGCTTCTTCTGTTTTATCTATGCCAATCTGGTCTGGATTTACACGTTATTCTCCCACAGAGTGTCAGTGACTTCGTTTGATCAAGTACCAGCTCACCACACAAGTGCAAAGCCTTCTCTCTCAGTTCACTATGTGCTGTTCTTTGATCTCTCAGTAGAGTGCGAAGGGGTGTAACATAAAAGAACAGGGCACTGCTTCAGTTTGGAGAAATGTAAACTGGATTGCTGGTCACCCAGATTGTAATAAGATGCATGGTGTGAACTACTTATTTCCCTTAAAGGAATCAGTAAGCTATTTTCTTGGTAGAGAAGAGACAAGAAACAGTCCTCCAGTAGGAAGTAGCATGAAAGAAGTTCATGAAATAAATGCCGCCAGGGTCCTCCATTAATGAAAGTCTACTTGAGCTAAGTGGGAGAAAGAAAACCTACAGTCCCAGGGAAGAGCTGAGTTAATTATTGCTTATTGGTGAAGCGATACTTTTTCCAGATTGTGCTTGCTGAGTTTGAAATTTAGCTTTCTGCTGGGGAAAAAAAAAAAAAAAGGCTTTTTTAAAAAAATTTCACAGGACAGAGGTTTCCAAATTTATGCCAATGGATAATAATATCTGAGACTTTTAATACAACCATAGTCTGTGCCTCAAAATTCTTGATACATTCCTAACCACAGGAACATGTTTAAGACTCGTTCCATACATATCATCTCTTAATGCAATCAATATAAATATCTCAATGTGGAGGTTAAAAACACAGGTATAATTTAAACTAAGTATAAAAATATGGTCAGAACTAAGAGATGAAGGGGTAAAAGCAAGTCTGGAGGAACTCAAAGTGGGAAACTCGGTACCCAGAGATGAGAGGCTGTTGTCACTGCTGGGCACAAGGCACATTCTTATTTCTACTATTATGGCTTTGGACTTCCTGCTACAGCTACTTTTGAATTTCCTACTGTGATTAGACGTGATGCCATTGCTAATGTTCATACAACTATCAAGTCCATACCCACTAGTGTGTTGCAAAACTCCACCCAAATTGTCAAGGAAAAAGAAAGTCACTCTTCCTGTCTCACAGCTCTCCATTCTTGCATCATTTCATGTCTTCTCCCATGGAACATAGCCTGGAGCCAGCTGCAAGACAGCCTGGAAAACAGAGTTTCAAGACTGCCAGCTTCAGGCAATATACAGCCAGATACAAAGGAATGTGGACTGAGAGAAAGAAATAAATGACAAGCATTCAGTCTATTGATATGTTGTAGAAATCAGACTTCTGGAGCTATACAAGCTAGGAGTAGACAGAGGCAAGAAGAACATTAACAAGAAAGTCTTCATTCATGTTGAATCTAGTGGCAGCTAATATGGTAGTGTCGGGAGAGTAATTTTACCTTGAGAACAACCAGTAAATTTGGAGTTTATACCCTGTTGAGAAATGCCTCAACTTTTAAGAATTCATTTTTGAGTCCATATTATGTTCTGGAAGCCAACCCAGTTATGACAAGCACTTTACAATGAGTGTCATTCTTAGATGTAAGGTATTGTCCAGTCTCCTATATCTTGAACTAATTAAATACTGTAGATCTACAGAAATTTAGTCAACATGGGTTCACATGTATATTTTGCATAATGACTATTGTGAATACTAAAAAAAAAGCAGGAGCTGGAGAGGTGATTCAGGAGTGAGAGCACTGGATGCTCTTCCAGTAGACCCAGATTAGATTCTCAGTACCCATGTGACAGTTAATAATTTTCTATACCTCCAATTTCAGGGAGTCCGACACCTTCTTCTAGCCTCCACAGGTAGCCGCACATACATGGTGTGCAGACATACATGCAGACAAAAAGTCTATGCACTTGAAATAAAAATAAAAGACCAAAGCACAAGAAAATGATATTAAATTAATAATAATAGCTTCCCTTATTGATTCTTTACTAAAATCCAAAGATACTATGAAAGTCATTATTAGTAAACTTATTTAATCTGCATGGAAACCCTATGAGTTAGGTACTACTGATAAATGAATACCCATTTACAGATGGTAGTAAGGAAGGACAGATACAAATGCCTTGCACAAAGAGAAAAGACGAGGAATAACTGAATCCGGGAATCAGACAGGATGGTAGCAAGCTGAGCTTCTACCAAATCTGAATTGTAGAACTAAGGCTAAATGAGTAGAAGCTAATGCTGGTAATGAAAACTGAGAAGCAGTTTGTCTAAAATGACTTATACAGAGACTTTTCCAGTTTCCCCATGTGGCAGGCATTTGCTACATATTACTAACATACTTCATCTGAGGCAAACAAATACTTAAGTAAATATCTGCCTGAGATTATACAGCATGCATAATTTTGTAGAATCTATTGTCTCTCAGTATCATATGGGTATTCTTTCTGGTGGTTAAACTACCTAAATAACAGTGCTGGTTTCTATATCAGGATTACATTTCATTTACAGAATTTCTTTGACCATCATTATTAAAGTAGCAATAAGACTGTATATTACTGTGAACAAGTCATTCTAAACATAAATAGTGGTTTTGTTTTCAGTAGCTATACATTCACACTACTGTATATTAGGCGCCCTGCTAGATGTTCCACATTTAATTTGTGCAGTATTCTTGGGAGGGAGGCTTTGAATTGAAGAAATCACTGTGTCTTTTCTATGTGCATCACTATTATTATGTCATTATTCACATATTGTAATCTTCTCAAACATCATTAGCCACCTGCAGTTTCAGATTTTAGATTCATTCTGAAGGGGAAAAAGGCTATTAAAATATGTATTTGTTTCATCATTGAAGTCAACATGAAGGATGATTCTAAAGTTGATGACTTTAGAGTCATGGCATAACTAGATCTGACCAAAAGCCTTCATGAGTTCAATTTGCTTCTTTGGGTAGAACTATGGCATTTCTTCAAGAGAATATTGGAAGAGTAAGATCTCAATGCCCTGGGTTATATGAGATGTTGCATAATTCACTTCTTTGGTTCAGTAAAAATGATGTACAGGAAAATGACCTAGTTCTTCCTTCACATGTCTGTACACATGATACTCAAAAGGCAAACTCACCCAAATAGGATGATACTACATTAACATTAACAAGTTCATTCACTGAATTACTGAGCACTCAAGAGTAGAAACAGCTGCATCTCCCAGAAAAAAAAATAATCCCAGAAGCAGATAATAAGCAGGAAAAAAAGAAAAGACCAAACTCCCAACCATGGCTCCTGCCAATGGGCATCAACTAGAGGGTGAGGGTAGGAGTGTGGGAATAGAATCAGCAGTGACTAGTTGTATGCTCAATGCTTACTCCTATAGTAGTAACTGGATCCTTGAGCAATCTCATAAAACATGATTCCCAGTCTCCTAACTAGAAGAGTCCCTCTCAGGGCTCATCATGCAGTCCCTGGCCTACATATGGTTCCAACAGCAACTTGGTTGGCACAGATTTTTCTTAAATATTATTGGCTACTTTGTAGGCTACTCTGAGGCCTCTCTAGAACTCAGGCACTATCCTACATTGTAGCTATTTTGCAGTGTTAATGCCAATTAGTTTCATGGAAGAATTATTAAACATCTTCTTATATAACCCTCTTTGTATCCCAATTTGGTGAAGGAAAGAGCTAGTTTCAAGTGAAGGTGAGGTGTCCAGGATCCCCTATATTTACCATCACTTACTTTTCTAGGTATAGGATAATGCCGACTCCTGGCGTGCAAAGTACTATTTCAAATGGCCTTATTACTTCCTGGAACATTCCAGAAAGGTCCCTGCTTTGCTGAATTTACCAACTGCTTCACTTTTCACAGCCCATCTTTCAAGTGCAACCTTCATGGCAAGTTCTTTACTGACTATCCTACTTAAAAATCCTCTAAGGTGAATGTTGACAGGAAATTCTAAACTCAGAAGCTCTCGTGGCTGAGACAGGATGACCATTTGAGCTCTGAAGTTTAAAACCTAACTAGGTAGCACAAGTGGAGCTTCTGTCTCAAACATAAAATAAGTAAAATAGAATAATCACATATCCCTACCTACAGACACTTCAAATTCTCCCTTTCTGCCTAAATTTTCTAACTTGTCAACATGTAACAAACTGAGCTTATTTCTTCTAGTGTTTTTCTCACTAGAATGTAAAGTCCAACAGCAAAAGGACTCTCTGTCATGATCCCTGCTGCCTCTCCAGTATTTAAGATTATATCTAGTGCATATTATCCAATCAACAAATTTACACTTAGCAAAATAATTAATGAATAAACTTCACTTACAAGTATTCCTTTTCCTGAAAAAAGACGTTAATATAAGCAGTTCATTTTCTTTTAGTATCTAAGAAAGTGCATCCATTATACTTACAAATATCTGTACTCTTCTTTGTAATTACTAAGAATGTTTAAGAGTTTCAGGGTCTGTTCAGTCTAGCTTGATGGCAGAGTTCTCACTAGCATGTAGGAGGCCCTAGACTCTATCCTCAGTACTGCAGAAACAAAATACTTAGGAGCCGCATTTTAGAACGAACATTCCATCTTGATCCCCTCTTTACTGGCGTTATAGACCAAGAGGGAGGAAAATCAAGTTGTAGGACTGAAAAACATGTACTTTCTTCCCAAGGACATGCACAGTAATTGTGTATGAGGACATTTTGCTTAAATGCTATGGGTATTTGTGAATGTACTGACAAGACCTCTCACTCTGAGCTACATGGATGCCAAGAAAATTCTTCTTAGTGAATCCCAGGGGCAACAGTTCATTTTGTAATGTTAATTGGAATGCAAGGGATAAATGTTTCTTCCTTGACAATTTGGAACAAAGAAAAACAAGTGTTTTTTAGTATTCTCGAGTGTGCAGAGGTTACTATTGAGCAAAGGAAATTGGCTCAAGACATATTTACAATTCCCATCAGAGGAAAAAAGGAATAAAAAGAAAGATTAGAATATGAATTTACTTCTGTGGAATCATGAAAACCAAAGTATGAAAAATTAATTGGAAGTTTTTAAATTTACTGCTTTGAAAGAGAAGGGAAAACCCTGGTCAATCAATCTTCAGCTTGAACTCATCACTAATGTCTCTGCCACTTTTTGTTTTAGAAGATTTGGTTTATTTGTGTGTGTGTGTGTGTGTGTGTGTGTGTGTGTGTGTGTGTGTGTGT
>CAJQZJ010032225.1:1199348-1251642 GCA_907164525.1 Lophiomys imhausi
GTGTGTGTGTGTGTGTGTGTGTGTGTGTGTGTGTGTGTGTGTGTGTGCATGTGTGTGTGTGTGTGTGCATGTGTGCGTGTGTTTGTGTGTGTGTGCATGTGTGTGTGTGCGTGTGTGTGTTTGTGTGTGTGCATGTGTGTGTGCGTGTGTGTGTTTGTGTGTGTGCGTGTGTGTGTGTTTGCATGTGTGTTTGTGTGTGTGGGGGCGTGAGCGCGCACTCAAGCACATGCAACCACAACTCAACTGCAGTTGCCCAAGGAAGCACAGAAAGGGTGTCACATCTCTTGGAGCTGAACTTAGAGGTGGTATGAACCACATGACCTGAGTGTGCGGAAGGCCAAATTCTGTTGCTCAGTGGGTGCAGAAAGTGCTGTGAGCCACTGAGCCCTCTCTACAGCACTCCCCTTGGCTTTGTCAACCTGCAGCTTCATTTGTGACCCGTAGGATCATTTCTATCTTGCTACCTTTCCCACGTGAGCTCACATGCTTTCATCTCACCTCTAAAGGACCTACAGTGGCTTGTGCATTACAGAAAAAGCCTGTGTCCTGGGACTGATGTGTCTTTTAAAATGTTTTTAAATGCTTATTTCTTTCTTAAATAGATGTCTTCTCCTAACCATACTGTAAACCTCCTAAAATAGAAGTAACTGAACCCCTTTCTCTTTTAGCATTCAGTATTCAGAACATGAATCATGCTGAGTAAATGCCTGTTCAACTTGATTTTTTTTTTAAATTTGTGTTCATCAAACATGTAAATGAAAGGTTTGCATTTTCATGCTGCTAAAATGGAGAACTTCTGTGCACCCTAGCTTGATAAGGATTGTGAGGACACTTAGCCTGCAGTTGTACTTGTTCTAAAGTCATTGAATCCCACGTGTTATCACTGCCCTGAGTTGCAAAAGTTAGTCAGGGTAACAAAACAACACCTACTGTAACTTCAACTGTTCCTTGCTGTTGTTTGCTGTTGTTGTGTGTGTGCAGTGAGTACATGTGCCATGGGTGAGGATGTAGTGGTCAGAAGACAACTTTTTGGAGTCGGTTCTCTCTTTCTAATGTTTAATATGTGTTCTCACTGTTGAACTCATGTCACCAGGCAGGCACAGCAAAGGCCTTCATCCCCTGAGCCACCTCACCACCTTCCTCTCATTGATGCTAATACCCCACCCAGCAAGTTTATCTCCATTTAGTTTTTAAAGGACAGAGAAAGACTTAAAACTACAGTGGAAAGATGAAGAGAAAGAAGACAAATTTGGAAAATTCAGATCTGAAGACCACTTTGCAACAGTTAGAAGGGAGGGAGCAGGGTATGACACAGCCATCGCCATCTTTGAAATACCAAGATTCGATTATATGGAGTGTCCTTCAGGCCTCTCTCCCTGTTCTTCCCTGCCACACATCTGCCACACAGCCCCTGTCTCTTCCTCCCACCTGACTCCTCTCATGAGAAAGCTAAATTGGTTTAAATCATGTGGGAGTATTATAAACACTGTGTAGTGATGAGAATAAATTGGTTCAAATCACATAGCTACTTTGCTAAGTGCTGACTGATGAGGAAGTTTGGATGTGCTGTAATTTATGAACAAGATGAAGGAGGTTATCTGGAGCATAAGAGTCTCTGTGTTTCAGATCTTTGAAGTGAAGGAGAAAAATGTTTTAAGATTTTTATTTTTAATTTTATATCCTTTATGATGTGTTTGCCTGCATGTGTGTCTGTCGGTATACTACATACTACGTGCCCACAGAGGCCAGATGAGGGCATCAGATCCCCTGGAACTAGCATTATAGATGGTTGTACATCACCATTTGGATGCTGGGAATGCAACCTAAGTCTTCTGAAATAGCAGCCATCACTCTTAATTCCTCAACCTTCTCTCCATCCTGAGAAGAACCTTTTAAATAATTGTCTGAGGTTAATATTAGCAGGATGCCAAAATCAAACAAGACACAACAGGAAAGAAAAACACAGGCCAATATCATTTATGGAAAAACTAAAAGCCTTACCAAAGTACCAGCCAAGAAAAACCAACAACATATAAAATTATTATATATAATGACAAAGAGGGTTTATACTTTACATAAAAGTATCTAATATGGATTATGTTAATATTTGAATCAATCAGTACACTATATCAATAGAATAAAGACCAAAAACACATGATCATCTTTACACTCAAACAAAAGGCATTTGGCCATTTTAGTCAACATTTATAATTTTAAAATGAACAAAAAGATAGACTACACACTAGTAACACAAGGAATGTTCTAGACCAATGAGATGGGTCAGCATAAAATTTTCCTCTTCCACATTCTGGAGAAAACCAGCTGCTATAAATTGTTCTCTCTTCTCCACATGTGTCCCAGGGCAAGCACAAATGCATCCTCTCCTCTCCCTCTCTCTCCCCTCTCTCTCAATGAATAAATAAACAAACAAGTGTAACAAAAGCTTCAGAGGGAGCTTCCATAACTCGATGAAAGGCATCTATTCTGATAAAAGCAACAACTGATTGTTGTTCCTTGAATGTCAGGGCCAGAACTCGGATGAGCGCATTCACAGCTTCTAGCCATGGGCTTCTTAAATTTTATCTGTACATGAATCTTTTTCTCCCACAAAACTTTCTGGTGATTTTGGGTACAGAAGGATTGCAAACAATAAGTTTGCAAATCAAACATTTACTAACAAAAAAGGCCAAAGGAATTATTTTAAAACAATTTGTTGGTGTATACATTTTATGGCTTATTAAAGACAAAAACAAATTTACAACTAATAAAATAGATGTGATTTTTTAATAAATAAATCTTGATTGTTGGGTTTTTTCTTATACTAAAAGACATAGAGCCTTTTCAATAATTATCAGACATGGCCAACATTTTGATTTTATAATTATCAATGCTGAAAATACCAGTTTTAATAAATGCATAGTAAAAAGTGGAAAAAGTAGATTTAGGGTCATTTCAGAAATTCTTCCTTAATCCTAACCCAAAACTCACCTAATGATTTTGTCTGAAAATCAAGTGATCAAATTAGCAACTCACTGAGGTCCATGTTGGTGTTTTTGGTCCATGCTGCAGCTGGGACCCATGTGAATGTCCATGGTCTGTGTTTCCTACAATGGGAAACCATGTGGAAGTCTGTAACTAAACTTTTACTGCTTTGTGGGTTCTTCTTTCTTCCACCCCTCTCCACACCTTTTCTTTTACCCTTTATATCCCATACTTCTAGACAGGAAAGAAAAAGGATAGAGAAGAAAGAGGGTGACATTATAATTAGACTACTTCCTGATTAGAGGCATTGAGTTCCTTGAGGCAAATTTGATCTTTGCCCACAGGATATCTAATCTCTTCTTCTTGTTTCTTCTTTGCATACAACTACTTAACAAATCACAGCCAACAACAACCAACTGCAACCAACAGCAGCCAACAACCCACCTATTGGAGCTCTAGCATTTGTATATCCTCTGAAAAGTCCACAGAATTCCAAACATCACCTAGTCTCAAAAACTACCTGCAACTAGCAAAATCACACCTCTTCTAGGGCACAAGGCAAATCATAGTCAGCTGCTGTAAAGTATACCCATATCCCCACACCTGAGATTATAATGAAAACATATTTTATAAGATTGATGTGTTTTTTAAAGAAACCAAAATTCTCACTATAGGAGTCCATGATCTGTGAACTGAGGCTGACTCTTAAGGAAGCTTCTTTTGCTGTGGTGTTGATGACTGCAGGCTTATAATTGATAATGAAGACATTGAAGGCTTCTAAGAAAACCATGTCCCACCCTGCCCCCCGCCAAAAAATAAATAGTCTAGACAGGAAGCTATTGTAGACAGTCCTTAAAAGTTATGATAAATATACAGAAGTGTAGCTCTTCACAGTTGATGCCTTCTAGTGGAGTAGGTGTGGAGAGGGGATAGGACAAACTCAGGTATCTTTAAGGGCCATGCTCCAGTGACTATATGGTCAATACCAAATGGACTTGATGTATATTTTTCTTCTTTTTCTTTTTTTGAAGGGGAGTCACAAGAGTGTGAGGGTGGACTTGGAGGAAAGTTTAGCAAGTGTGATTGGGGTGCATTGTAAGAAATTCCCAAATAATCAATAAAATATTATGTTTAAGTAAATAAGTAAGTAAATAAATAAATGAATAAATAAGCATTATTTTCTTTAATTTTTGAGATTATAGTTTAATTACTTTTCTACCATCCCTTCCTTCCTCCAAATCTTCTCATCTACCCCTCCCCTCTCTCCTCCAAATTCATGACCTCTTTTTTCCTCTAATTTTTAAATTAATTAATTTATGTATTCAAGTTACATCCCCATCATAGCCTCCTCCCTCTCCTCCACATGGTCCCACTCTCCCACCCTCTTCCCCTTTGTACTTTCCCGTTCTCAGATGAGGGAAGCTCCCGACATATTAACCCACCTTAGTTCATCAAGTTTCCTCTTACACTGGGGCCAGCCAAGGCATACCATCTAGGGTAAGGTGTTTCATTAACAGGCAACAACGTCCATGTCAGACATAACCCCCCACCCCAGTTCCACTTGCTAAGGTATCTCCACGAAGATCATGCTACCTATCGTCTATATATTTGTAGGGAGTCTAGGTCCAATCTCTCTCCATATATATATATACGGTTTGTGTTTCAGTCTCTGTAAGCCCCTAAGGGCCTGGGTTGGCTGGTTCTCATGAGTACTTGTTCCCATGAGATCCCCCTGTTCTTTCTTCTTTTGTTATACATGACTCAGAGAACTCCATGTATTTGGCTGTGTATCTCAGCATCTGTTTCAATTCACTGCTTGGTGGGATCTCTCGTAGGATAGTTATGTGAGGTTCCTCTCTCTTTGGATCTGAGGGTTGTAGGATGGTTATCCTATACTATATGGTTAATATCCACTTATAAGTGAGTACATACCATGTGTATCTTTCTGGGTCTGGGTTAGCTCACTCAGGGTGAGGTTTCTAGTTTAATCCATTTGGCAGCAAGTTGCATGAATTTCCTTGTTTCTGATAGCTGAGTACTATTCCATTGTGTAAATGTACCACAGTTTTTTAGGGCTGTTTCCAGTTTCGAGCTATTTTGAATAAAGCTGCTATTAACATAGTTGAGGAGGTGTCTTTCTGGTTTGATGGGGAATCTTTTGGGTATATGCCCAAGAAGTGGTATGGTTGGGTCTTGAGGTAGAAATATTCCTAATTTTCTGAGATATTGCCAGATTGATTTCCAAAGTGGCTGTACAAGTTTGCACTTCCACCAGCAGTGGAGGAGTGTTCCCCTTTCTCCACATCCTCACCGGCATGTGCTGACATCTGAGTTTTTGATCTTAGCCATTCTGATGGGTATGAGATGGAATCTCAAAGTCATTTTGATTTGCATTTCCGTGGTGACTAAGGATATTGACTAAGGATATTCTTCAGGAGCCTCTGGGCAATTAAAGATTCCTTTGTTGTGAATTCTCAGTTTAACTCTGTACCCCATTTTTTATTGGATTGTTTGGTTTCTTGATGTTTAATTTCTCAGAGTTCTTTATATATTTTGGACATTAGGCCTTTGACAGATGTAGGGTGGTGAAGATCTTTTCCCAATCTTTAGACTGCTGTTCTCTTCTAATGACAGGGTCTTTGCCTTATGGAAGCTTTTCAGTTTCATAAAGTCCCATTTATTGATCATTGGTTTTAGAGACAGAGCTATTGGTGTTCTTTTTAGAGAGTTTTCTCCTGTGCCAATTGGTTCAAGGCTTTTCCCTACTTTGTTTTCTTTTAGATTTAGTGTGTTCAGATTTATGTTGAGGTCTTTGATCCACTTGGACTTAAGTTTTGTGCAAGGTGATAAATATGGGTCTATTCACATTCTTCTACATGTAGACATCAACACCATTTGTTGAAAATGCTGTCTTTTTTCCATTGCATGTTTTTAGTTCTTTGTCAAAAGTTAAGTGACCATAGGTATGTGGGTTTACTTCTAGGTCTTCAATTCAATTCTATTTATCAACCAGTCTGTTTCTATGCCAGTACCATGCTGTTTTTATTACTACTGCTCTGTAGTACAGCTTGAAATCAGGGATGGTGATAACTCCAGATATTCTTTTATTGTACAGGATTTATTTAGCTATTCTGGGTTTTTATTTTTCCATATGAAGTTGAGAATTGTTCTTTCAAGGTCTTTAAAGAACTGTGTCCAGATTTTGATAGGAATTACATTGAATCTGTATATTGTTTTCGGTAGGATGGCCACTTTTGCTATGTTGATCCTACATATCCATGAACATGGTATATCTCTCCATCTTCTGATATCTTCTTCAATTTCTTTCTTCAAGGACTTGAAGTTCCTGTTTTTCAGGTCTTTCACTTGCTTGGTTAGAGTTGCCCCCCAGGTATTTTATATTATTTGGGGCTATTGTGAAGGGTGTTATTTCCCTAATTTCTCAAAGCTCAAAGTCTTGGCTTTCCATAATTAAATTCTTATTTTTCTATAGGAATATAACTAGAAACATTAAACTCCTAACATAAAGAGTTGACATGTTTTAGGCACCATTTGTTGGCACTGTGTGCCACAAAGGTCATGTGTTGTGCTCAGAACTTAGGATGAAAAGAAAGAAAGAAAAGCTATAAAGAAAACCAAAAGAAAAACACCTGCTAGATAAAATTAAAATATAACTAGGTAGAAAAGATGCTCTATGAGACAACCTGGGGAAACTCAATCCATTAGACTTATTTTAGTGAGATTATTCTTGTCGATTTTATTCTTTTTAATGTTCTATTATTTTTCATCTCTGTACATTTAGAAATATTTTATTTTTTCCAAATTTTACAGAACCCCCATATTCAGTTAACATTAGGTAGGGTCATTCATGTTTTAGCCAGGGTCATTGGGCAAGAAAATAAACTTAAAGATATCTATAGCAAAGGGGTGAATTTAAACTTTTTTTTATGTAATTGTCACATAATTTTTGCAGAGGATTTTAAAGAATATACTGAAAAGTCATATAAACTCATAAAAAAGCTCATCATAAGGTTTTAGGAAACAATATCAATACACAAAAATGTATTTCATATGATAGCAATATATAATACCAAATGAGAATAAAAAATAATTCCATATAATGTAACACTAAAAAGAATAAAATCTGCCAGAATAAATTCATCAAAAGTGTACAACATCATCTCTAGAAACTAAAAACAAAGCCAAAAGAAACAAGCAAAAAACCCTCTGAATTAAATTAAAATATAAATAAGAAGAAAGGAATTCCTCCAGTTTATAGACCAGAAGACAATATTGTTAATATGGTAACTGACCTATGAGTTCAGTGCACTCCTTACCAGATTCCACTGTGAACTTGTTGAGAAACTGACAATATCATTTTAAATTCCATGCAGAAATGCAAGTTTCTCAGGCTAGCCAAAACTATCTTGAATAAAAGAAGCAAGTTAGAGAAATTATGCTTTCAGATTTCAAAATGTTCTACAAAATCAAAGTAATAGGATGTAGTGATTAGGTCTTTCATGCTGTTCCAGAGGAGATATTTGATTCCTAGCACAAAAGTTAGGTGGTTCTCATCCACCTGTGATAACAGCTCCAGGGGACTCATGCCCTGTTCTAGCCACCTCAGTCACATGTGCTCATATGCATATACCCCTTGTCCTAGATTGCTCCTCTGTTACTGTGATACAACACCAACCATGACAAACCTAGGGGAAGAAAGGGATTACTTCAGGTTGCACTTCCTCATAGAGAGGTGCCAAGTCAGGAATTCAAGCTTAAAGCAGAAACCACAGAGGAATACTTACTTACTGTCTTGGCCTGCTCTCAAGTTCACATTTAGCTATCTTTCCTATACAGCCCAGGCACAGCTGTCTAAGGGAGGCATCACACATAGTGGGCTGGGCCCCCCTTTATGAAATAGCAATCAAGAAAATAACTCAAAAATATCCTCACAGACAAGTCTGATGGAAACAATTCCTCAGGTGAGGTTATCTCTTCCCAGGTGTGTCATATTTTATATTTAAATGTTTTTTTTATTAATTCAAGTTACAGCTCCATTACAGCCCCCCTCCCTCCACCCATCCTGGACCCACCCACACACCTACCATTCCCTATCACACCTATCCTACTCCTCTGGTGTGGGGTGAAGGTGTGTTAATTTAATAACCACAATTAGCCACCACACCCCTACACATACACATAATAAGGAAAATAACAAAATAAACTAAATAAACTAACCATTTAAAAAAGAATGCATAAATTATTGTCATTGAGATATAATGGTACATGCACAAGGAGAGATAAATCAATGGAATAGAATATATATAAATAGAGATAGAAATTATATACATGATATAAATCAATGGAATTGAATGGAGACTCTAGTAATAAGTCCTTAAATTTATACTCAGTTGATTTTTGAAAAAAAAAAAAAGATAATCTAATTTGAAAAAGTAGTCCTTTTAACCACTGTTGCTGAAAAAACCGGATAGCCACATACAATACAACTAAATTGGCTCCCTTATTCAAACACTAAAAACTATTAAATAAAAAATAGATTATAGAACATGATGGTGAACACCTGTATTCCCAACCACTAGGAGGTAAAGGCAGGAGGACTTCCACAAGATCAAAGGCAACCTGTTCTACATAGTGAGTTCCAGACTACCCAGGCTATGTAGTGAGACACTGGGTGACAAAACCCAAAAATCTATTATAGGCATATATGTAAGAGTTAATGCCATAAAGCCAGTGGAGCAAAGTAAAAGCAACTCATAGAGACCTTGATCAGACAAAGTGTCCTTAGCTCCTACAGAAAAAGAAAAGGTAGGAAAATTGACCTTACCAAAGTCAAAAATTCTTATATTTCAAAAGTACCAACCAAGAAAATTAAGAGAATGTGAGAGCATGTTTGCAAAGAACATATCTCCTAGGATATGTTTTAACCTAAAGCAATGTTATAACTCAATGATAGAGCATCTCCTTAATATGTGCAAGATCCTGGGCTTACTCTCTAGCAGATAGAGGGCAGACAGACAAACAGACAACATTCCACCTAGGCTATACCAAAAAAAAACTAGTAAAACCTAATAATAAAAAGGCAAAAAACATAAGTTTAAAAGTGGGAAATAAATTTAATCTGCTCTTCATAAGTTGGAGACCAGCTTTAACAGGTCAAGGTAGACTGAGGAGGAAAGGCACAGATAAGGGGCTGGCTAATCACCCAGCAGACTTTCTCTGAGGGCAGAGGCTTAATTCTCCAGGCCAGCACTGTTTGCTACCGATGAGGGCTTCCCATTGATAGTGAAAAATGAGAACCAGAACCTTCAGCTTCTGGCATGACCTTTCACTGATGATGAAAGTGGGAGCTGGGTCAAGTAGTTTCCCAGCGGGACTACAACTGATAGTTTATAGCAATAGAGTAGGCTTCCACTGATTGTGGAAACATCAAAAGAAAAAAGAAGGAAGAGAAAAGAGATCATATGCACTCACACACACACTCTTACATTTAAAGATGAAACAGGACACATTCCAGTTCCAACAAGCTTCAGATATATATTTACATACATACATGCATACAGACAGACAGACAGACATTCATAATGCAGACAGACAGATAGACAACAAACATATATGCATTCACATGAATAGAACAAAACTCCAATTTACATATATCCATATATAAATACATACATCATATATATATATATCATACATATATATACACATTTGGTGGATAGAGGAAAGTTCCAATTCCTACACCACCTGTACAATAAAAAAACATCTGTAGGCATCACCCTCCCAGATTTCAAGCTATACTACAAAGCAATAGTAAAGAAAACATCATGGTACTGGTATAGAAACAGACCAGTGGATCAATATAATCAAATTGAAGACACAGAAATAGACCCATATGCCTATGATCACTTAATTTTGACGAAGAAGCCAGAACCATACAATGGAAAAAGGACAGCATCTTCAACAAATGGTGCTGGTCTAACTGGATGTCAACATGTAAAAGAATGCAAATAGACCCATATTTATCACCTTACACAAAACTTAAGTCTAAGTGGATCAAAGACCTTAACGTAAAGCCAGACACACTAAATCTAATAGAAGAGAAATTGGGGAAAGCCTGGAGCTTATTGGCAAAGGTGACAACTTCCTGAACAGAACACCAATAGCTCAGGCCCTAAAACCAACAAATCAATAAATGGGACCTCATGAAACTTAAAAGCTTTTGTAAGGCAAAGGACATTGTCATTGGAACAAAATGATAACCTACAGATTGGGAAAGATTTTCACCAACCTTACATCTGACAGAGGGCTAATATCCAAAATTTATAAAGAACTCAAGAAATAAACACCAAGAAACCAAATAATCCAATCAAAAAATAGGATACAGAGCTAAACTGAGAATTCACAAAAGAGGAATCTCTAATGGCCGAGAGACACTTCAAGAAATGCTCAGCATCCTTGATCATAAGAGAAATATAACTCAAGATGACTCTGAGATTCCATCTCACACCTGTCAGAAAGTCTAAGATCAAAATCTCAAATGACAGCACATGCTGGCAAGGTTGTGGAGAAAGGGTAGCACTCCTCCATTGCTGGTGGGAGTGCAAATTTGTATAACCACTATGGAAATCAGTCTGGCAATATCTTGGAAAACTTAGACTAGCTCTACCTAAAGACCTAGCCATACCTCCCCTGGGCGTACATCAAGAAGATTCCTAACCAAACCACAAGGATGTCTCCTCAACTATGTTCATAGCAGTCTTATTTGTAATAGCTAGAAACTGGAAACACCCCACATGTTCCTCAACTGAAGAATGGATTAAAAAAAACTGTGATACATTTACACAATGGAATATTACTCAGCTATCAGAAACAAGGAAATTATGCAATTTGCTGCCAAATGAATGGAACTAGAAAAGCTCATCCTGGGTAAGCTAACCCAGACCGAGAAATATGTACATGGCATGTATTCACTTATAACTGGATTTTAGCCATATAGTACAGGAAAACTATCCTACAATCAACAGACCGAAAGGAACAGGAACATGGACTTTGTTACCTGTTAGTAGGGCACTTTGCCCTAGTGGAGCTATCATGTAGACCCCCCCAGTGCAAGAGGAAGCACTTAGCCCTCATATGACTGATGAACTGAGATGGGCTAAGATGTAGGGGCATTCCACTCCAGAGGAGTAGAATAGTTGGGAGAGGTTGCCATGCATGGGAGGGTAGAACCAAGAAGGATGGAGGGAGGAGGCTGTGATGGAGATGTAACTTGAAGTAATAAATAAATGTAATAAAAAAGACACATTCCAGTTTCAACAAGCTTCAGATATATGAGTGTATACATACACACATACAGACAGACATATACCTGTTCACATGGATAGAGCAAAACTCAAACCAATTTACATATATGCATATATAAATACATATATCATATACACATATATACATATTACAAATATACATCATATATACATGTAATACATATATATACACACTTGGTGGACAGAGGAAAGTTCCACTTCCTACACCACCTTTTATTTTTTCTGCCACAACTTGTATAGCCCAGGAAAATCTTTCAAGAAGTACAAAATTACAATGTGGTTACAATGTATTTTTCTTTAAGAGTATGATTACAATGAGTATATGTAGAAAAACACAAATTCCCCAATATATTCACATGATAGCTTAAAAATGTGAAAAACAAATTATTCTCAGGAAGCCATGTACATTTGTAAGTAAGCAAGTTGTTATAGATTAACAAAAGTAATCAAGCAATGTATTTTTCTCAGCCAGTTCCTCTTGCTGGCAGGCTGCAGTTTGCAGTGACAAAGAAAGGATTGTCTTACTATTTATCTAAAAAGGCCGTCTTATTAAAAGAATCACAAATCTAAACTTTTGTATAAAAATAATCAGTTATTTCTAATTTAAATCCTCAAGGTGCATATCAACTCATTAACAAGTTTATTAAATCATATCAGGAAGCTGAAGGAAAAAAATGGGTATAAAGGATTAATCATCACTCTGACCATCAACACAGCTAGAGCAAGACAGGCATATCATTCAGTGCCATTTAAGCTTCTATTGTTCTTGTTTTCTCTACCTCAACTATTCAGAGTGAGCTTTGCTGAACTTGAAATTGTTTCTTAAGAACCACTAACAAAAAGTCTTAACCCAACTTCCCTAACAATCTATTCTTCCCAATTATTTCTAAAAGTAGTGGTCATTGCTAGCAATCTAAATCTCAAGTTCCTTCTAAGGGTTGTGGTCGAATTCTTAATCTGCTTCAGCAGCAGTGCCTGAAAAAGATCAAGAACTGCCCAGTGAGGGGCTGGAAACCCTCTGAGAGTTTTCATACAACTCATAGATTGTAAGGGATGTGATGTGAAGGCAGCAAGCAGAGCAAAACTCCACAACAGCCTGAAGTCCTCAAGACACGTAGTCCTCAAGGCTCTCCCTCTCTGAGGTCCACCTATAATGACTGTGCCAATCAGCAGGCCACACTCCATCAGTGTTAAAGCTGTTCCTCCCATATGACCCCCAACATTCATATTTAACAAATGTAGCCATAAAATAATCTATCAGCACTAGACTCCACAAATACTCCTTTTGTACCTGATGCACCAACACCACTCCTGGGTACTAGTGGGAAAACTCAAATCAAGACTTAGTCTAGGTTGCACTGTTGTATATGGCTACAGATGGAATGTTATGTGAGTGTCAGCTGAGTTACTGTGAAGTAAGACAGAAAGGACCTGGAGAAGGTCCTAAGTTCCTACATCTCAAGGATGCATATGTGACAGAAAAATTAGGACACACACAGCATTCAATGGCAAAGAAATACTGGAAACTTCAGTGTAACCAATTCCTCTATAAATATGGAATAATATTCCAAACTTCAGACAGTTCTGTGCCGTGACATATCATTGGGAGGATATAAAAGAGGTACACACATTCATGAGGGGAAAGTTGAATGTATTCTCAGATTGTACCATGAGTTTCATATGGTAAGTTCTTAGTTAGTACTTGTCCATTAATTCCTTGGTTTCTTTGAAAGGTGAACTATTTTGTGGAAGATTCTCATGCCATCATTCATAAGGAATCTCAGTAAGTGTCGAAGGGGGGGGGATGTATAAGCTGCCGATGTCCTTTATATATTATTTGAAGGCCCTTTGTTGTTTCAGACAACAATAGGTGAAAATATGGACTTGATTTGTTTTATTCTGCGATTGTCAAGAGCCCCAGAGTCTGCACATAATCCTCATGAGTGGGAATCTTTGGATTATTTTCTTAAGCTTTCTTATGGTCACATGGCTAAATTCATCCTTCCCTGAGATTGCTGTCGTATAGTAACTTCCTGGAAAGGTTGTCATCTGACTCTTATTACTGTTTGTTTGTTTGTTGGTTGGTTGGTTGGTTGGTTAGCTGTTTTAAATGAATCTCTGCCTAATAGAAGTTGGCAGGACACAGCCCATGAGAATTACCAAATCAGAAAGAAGAAATAATATTTACCATGGGAAATCTAGGAAGAATTGCATGAAGTGAATATGCTTGAAATGCATTGTATGCATGTATGCAATTTTCAAAAAATAAAACTATTATATTTTTGAGAATGTTCACTCGAGAGCTTAACTATTCTGACATGTAGTATAGTTAACTATCGTATTCAAGAATTAAAGTCAAAAGTATAAATTAGTACCCTATGAACATATACCTAACACCTCCCAAATATTCACTCACTCATCAATAAAAATGCTAGCTAGCATGAGTTGAACAGCTGATTACAATATACAAAGAGGTGTAACAAAAGTATTACATGGCTTTTCTCAATTATTCTCACCAGTACTTAGATGCTTGAACCTGTTTCTGCATGAAGAAACCTAACACATAGTACTTTCTTGTTGAAAGCTATCAAATTAGGAAGAATGGCAGCTGGGACTTGAATCTGGGTTTAAACACAGTAATTTGAATGTGATATCTTTTACCACACTACTTTCTGGCCCCACGTTTTATTTCCAATATCTGCCTTTGGGAATTAACATCAAATGTTTTCTCTCACATCTTCTGCCTGTAATCTTGAATTTCAGTAAAGCCAAGATAAGCAGTGGACTTAGCAGCAGGCCATGGTGCCAGACTTGAGAAAACTGTGGTGATAAGGTGCCTTTTCAACTGACAATGAAACCTGTACTTTGTAGAGACATATCCAGATGCAAATACTTCATCAAGGACCTGTTGGAAAGCTGCATTCTAGAAGTAAGACTGGTTTGCTCTGTGAGCCAAACAATAGCTAATAGTCTGGAAAGCTCCTGTGCACCTTGCCTCCTGCCAGAGGAGAACAGCTCTATGGTCTTATTCTGAATTTTGTTGTTGTTGTTGTTCAAAACAAAAAAATCTAAACCTACTTTAGACCTGGTTCAAATTCACCCTTTTGCCTTTGGAAACTAGTGCCCAGTATTTTCTGATGTGTCTGTGAATAAACTAACCTTGTAGTAAAGCGTATCTAAGCAGAAGACTTATAGAAGAGGCCAGACATCAAGAAACTACCATAATGAGAGCTTTTCCACTGAGAAGGAAGCCCACACTTGCCTGAGATGAACCTACAGGCTAGACAGCTCCACACTTTTTTTTAATTAATTTATTTATTACTTCAGGACATCTCCATCACAGTGTCCTCTTTCCACCCCTCCCAGTCCCGCCCTCCCACCCTCTACCCCCATCCGCTAGCAATGGCTAACATTCTGATGAGCACTAGCTATGTGCCAGGTATTTATATTAACTGAGTTGTGTGTTAGATTCCTCTTAATACACCAACCTCTAAAAGTTACTGCTCTTCTCTTTCTCTGTACTTTAGCAAAGAGAACCACAAAATAGTCTGTTTGCCAAAGCCCACATATCTGATAGATCACAGTTATGGAACTTAAATGGATGAAGACCTGTGGTAAAGCCTCAAATTTATTATCTCCTGATAACTGAAGCATGAAACAGTGATGAGTCCTCCATGAATTACTCAATAATGACAGCTACCATTCCCATGGTCCAGGAACTGTCCTATAGACATTGAAGTCATTATTCATTTCATATTCCCATCAATACTTAATTTTTTCCAGAGGAGGAAACTGGGGAACTAAGAAGCAAAACTAATTCTTCCCAATTACATATAATGATAAATCCAGGATTGTATCTTTTGATTCACTACACATGTACTATTTTCTTTTGGAGGGAGGGCTGCATACAAAAAAAAAAAGAGGGTATAGGTCTACTATACTCTACTGTACTTTATAAAGACCTTCTCCAATAAAGGTAATTCTCCCATAAAAGGAAAACCAAAAGGGAAGTCCTGGTTCATTAATTCAATGAATATTCAAATGACTGGAGCCATGTCAAGCATGAGCTTCCTGGTTAAATGAATTTCCATGAGCATCAGGCCATTCTGCTCAGAAGTAATTCCAACCATGCACTCTTACTTCACTGGGGAGAAATTTAAAAAAAACAAACTGCAGTGCCCCCAACAAACTTGTCCTCTTCAGCATCATGCTTTTACCGAGTATCCATGTGCAACTCTGAAAGTTTTCCCTCTTGAATAACATATAATAGAAACTGAAATGGGTGCAGAATTTAAATTTACTGAGTAAGATTCCTTTCATTTCGAATACATTTTCTAATGATTAAATCAGACATTTTTAAGCACTCTGTAGCTCTTGGTGTTACAGGAATTCTATGTCATCATTCATTTTACTCTTTATAGGAGAAAAGATACCCTAAGCCGGCAAGTAACGAACTGTTAAATTCAGACATATGGATGTGATATGATTTTCAAATGGGACAAATAGCGGTTATCAAATTTCAAAGTGGTGGCATTTTCCTGTGTCTTGTTAGTGGGAGGCACTCAGGAAATAACCTTCAAATGAATAACTTAGAATTTCTCATCAATTTCTGTACTTTAAATGTCATTATCTCAATAAAGACTAGCATTACTTATTTCTCAGTCCTCTATGTTCTTTCTTATATCCTGTGAAAAATGGTCCTTTACTCTGAGTCTTGGTTTTTTAAATGCATGTCTGTGTTTAGCCTGCAAACTACCAATCTGTCCCTCTTAACCACTGTATGATTTTGAGTTTTCTGTCACACTTTCAGTTCCTCCATCTGCTATCCATTTTTCCTAAAGCATTGAGTCTTTGGTTCCAATTGACTCTCAGTGTCTTCCCATAATAGTGACCGTTACTCTTCTCAGAAGATCTTCCCCCCCCCCTTCTCATAGGCTCTGTTTTTGGTGAGAACAAAACTAAAACATTGCTTTCCTGGGCAAGACCTTCCTCTTTCTTGTGGTATGATTTGGATATGTCAATCCTCCTGGGCTTGCCTCTCACCTGATGTTCCTGGTTATAACTCCTACACTCAAAGAAACCAGCTTATAAGACAACAATAACAAATCTTTAATACATTTCATTTCCTCAAAATGAAATTCATCACAAAGTATCAATGCCCTCAAGCCACAGACCACCAAATATACTAGAATAATTTTATAAATTGAGCTTCTTTGGGTGATGGCAGTGAGGAAAACCTCACACCACTGGGACAAAGGCATGTTTGAGAAAGAAGGTATTTGAGTAGACTTGTTTCATTGTTTTTTCAAGGGTTATAGGATTTGAAAGAGTGCTTGAAGGAGTTTGTTACTATAGAGAGGAAGAGGAAGACTCTACCCAGTTATCTCAATAGTTCTTGGACCTAGAGGTGGAGAATGGCAGAGCAGTGCTAAGCTGTGGTTAGGAATGAATCACTCTCACTCCCCTTCCTAATGGGCATTTGTATATCTTTGTACTTTGGAAATACTGCCTTGATGTATTCATGTGATCATAGAGGGAATTTATTTTGTCTTCATCTATCATGTCACAGAGAAGCCATGCCTGATGCTGTTTCATGAGATTATGGACAAGAGGACAACACTAAGCCCAGCTGTGAGCATCAGAACAGCTCATGGGAAGACCAAACTCTGTTCATCAGCACCCAGTAGCCAAGCCTTCTATTTTGCACTCAAAAAAAAAAATCAATGTGTATTCACGTTTTTAGAACTTGAAAGGTATAGAGGTAGTGAGAAGAAATGAAAACTTCCAAGACATGCTTCCTTAGCAGGGAGAATAGAGTCTTCATATATGCTGTTTCCACAGTAATTATAGCCCATCAAAGCATTCATACCCTAAGGGGAGGAACGCTGAAAAGAGGGTTCCGGGGCTTCTAGTCAATTCATCTGTAACAATACAGCTACCCATAATCAAGACACATAAAGAAGCATGGCATCCCAGCCCCAAGGATGGAACATTCCTGATGGCAACCAACAAGACCAGCATCAGCACCAACATCAAGACCAGCATCATCACCAGCATCAGGACCAGCACAATGGCTTTCCCTAAAGCAAAGTGTTTATTAGATCCAAGGACATGTGCCAAAATGTCCTCTAAGCAGAACTTCATCATTATCCCATTTTATTATAGGGAACTAAAACAACAAGAAGAAAAAGAATAACAAAGTCATAAAGCTAGGAAATAGAGGATCTAGGGAAAACTCATTAATCTGCTGTGAAGACTATACAATAATTACAATGTCAATGTTACTTACATAATTTTATCACTTTGACTATTAATAATCAATAGGTTTTAAAATGACTCTCTCTTCCCATACACACACACACACACACACACATGCACATCTACACACTGATATGCAATGTGATATATGAAAAACACTTATTTACACACTGAATTTAAGCAATGTTACATTAAATAAAATAAAAATTTGTATTGACTTTTAATTGAAATTCTATTTAAGCAAATAAAATAATTGTGTACTATAAGTAGTCTGAAATGATTAAATGAGAACTGTAGATACTGTTTTTCTATGATACATTAAGAAGCATATAAAAGATTATATATATATATAAACAGTTCTGAAAATCACATGAGACTGTTAAGTTCCCCCTTTTTATTAATTGAGAACTAATAAAATCATTAAGCTCCTTTTACATGGAAAGAATGAGTATTTTTCAAATTCACACTTATTTCCTCTACTCTTTGTACTATAATGCCAATCTCACCATATCCTCTGTTACATTCACACTACGACAATGGCATCTCTAGAGAAATCATGAACTACTTCAAGCAATTCAAACTAAACCTTCTCTCAAGAGTCTCCAGGTAAAACCAGCACAGGTCCCTGGCTATGGCAGCTTGAAGAATTGCTGCCAAATTGCTCTTTACCCTATATCTTCTGAATTTATTTAAGCAGCAAGAGCTTAAGAGCCTTGAACATCTTTTGTGAGCTAAGCAGTCTTGTGATGCTTGATGATAACTTATTTATTCTAGAAGACAGTCATTGAAAAAATATAAATATATATTGATCACCATTGTGAGATCAGATACTGTAGGGGTGACAAAACACCTAAAAATACCACCACTTAGATGGAAGTAGATTATAATCACATCCCCTTTAGTTTGGTTTAGTCTGTGATGGTTTGTTTGTTTGTTTTTTGTTTGTTTGTTTTAGATAGGGTCACACTCTGTGTAGCCCAAGACCTCACTATGGAGCCCAGTATGGCACCAAACTCATAGTGATCCTTCTGCCTCAGCCTCCTAAGTATTGGGAATATAGATGTAAGCCACATTGCCTGAGTCTTTCTAATTCTATTTATAATTGAACAAAAAGCAATATAGAAGTCACTTCATTACAGATTCTATTTGCTGTCATACTACAGAGTCAGCCAGATTCATGAATTACATGCTAGTTTTCCAAACGGGCCTCACTGGCACCCATCTCTATTCTACTGCAAATTGTCAGGCAACAATCAGGTGCCCTGCTAAGTAAATTCAGGTGAATCACTTCTGTCCACAAAATCCTGCACTGAATATTGGGCTGTTGGCTATTATTGCAAGAACCAGTAACAAATACTACTTTTTATTAAAGTAATTGTAAATAGAATTGTTGAATCTATATTTTGAGAATTCATAAATTATATAAATAAAATATAACTAATCCAGTTTTATGTTAGCTAAAATAACTATGAACTGATATTAGTTTATAATAATATAATCTTTTTCAATGAGGTTCTGTTAAAATAGATGTTGAACTTGGTCAGTTCAGTTTCTCAGGCAATTAGTAAATGTGTACTCTTTTCCAAATAGTTTGGATATAAAAATGAAAAGAGACAAGTGCTTGCCCAAGATCATGAGAAATGATCAGCAATGGACATGTCCAGTTGAGTGTAGTGGAAAGTCTCTGACCCTTTGTAACAGGGGATAGACTAGCCAACTTCTGCTCAAGTGGGGCAAAATGAGCTAAAGCAAGGTGCTAGGAATTAGACCAGACTTAGCTATTAACATTCTGATGGAGAAACATTAAGAACTGTACATAGGAAGGAGAAGCAGGGGAATCTCTGTGAGGTAGAGGCCAGCCTAATCTATATAGCTTGTTCTTGGTCAGCCAGGTTACCCAGAGACACTGTCTCTAAAAAAAGAAAGAAAGGAAGGAAGGAAGGAAGGAAGGAAGGAAGGAAGAAAGAAAGAAAGAAAGAAAGAAAGAAAGAAAATCACCAACTAAAGAAAAGAAATAGTAGATGTTGTAACACGTAATACTTATAAAATGAAATATAACTCAATGTGGTTATGAGGTTACCTAAATTTTCTTAGCTGCTTAGCTGTTTTGGTTGGGATTTTATCCTTTAATCCATTATCCTTTGATTTATTTGGTATCAGGATGTCACAATTCTAACCTCAATATAAAGTAAAATGTTATTTTCTTTGTATTTGTACAGATGATTTTTTTTGCAAGCTTAATTATTGAAAGAGTAGCTGTCATAGTATACTGCTTCTATTTGCTTCTGCTTAGAAAGAAATGTTCACAACAATATCCTTTAAGACTTTCAGGACACTCAATATGTACATATGTAAATGCAGATCTGTTCTTTCCATTCGTCTCTCTCCTCGAATTATTCTCCTAATTTCAGGTCCACTCAACTCTAAGAGTCCTCTGTTTCTCCTTCCATGAAGTGTTGCCAACAGAAACGTCAGCCATTCAATGTTGACCTAAGTGGGTTGCACAAGTGGGTTACTTATTATATTATCCCAATCTGCTTTGCAAATGTTTATTAACATAATTCAAAATAATTGCGATCAAAGTTTGCCAGTTTGATCAAAGTTTGCATTTTTACATTAGTTTATTAATAATTTGTTATATGAACAAACAGATCTCTGATAAGAGAAAAATAATCAAAATTTTATGCACACATGCACACATACATGCCCACATATTGTCTTAGTTTTATTTCCTGTTGCTCTGATAGACACCCTGACAAAAGTGACTTTAAGGACAAAACAGGTTATTGATCTACAATCCCAAGTCACAGTCCATCACTGTGAGGAAGTCAAGGCACCTTAAAGGTGGCAGTCATGTTACATCCACAGTCAAGAGTGGAGAGACAATAACTGCATACATGCTTTGCTTACTTCACTTTTCCACTCATACATACAGCACAGGACCCCCAACCCTCGGGAATGTTGCCACCCATAGTGGGGAGTCCTTCTACATCAGTTAACATAGTGGGCATAATCCCTCACAGGCCAACCTGACCTTGAGACTGTCTTAACAGGTAAAGATCATATCAAGTTGACAACATTCTCTATCTGTCTATCTATCTTGCTAGCTAGTTAGCTATCTCTATCCATCTTACACACACGCACACACACACACACACACACACACACACACACACACACACACACGCACGCATATTGCACTATGGGTGTTTTCTAATTAGCCAGGACCTTCATTGAAGCTGTTCCTAAAATTAACTATGGCCTTAAGTAAGGATGATGGTTTTGCTGAGAAAGTAAGTCAGATCTACTTCTACTCAGGACTGGAATAGCGTAAAGAAATATTCAAAGTCCAGGCCATCATGTAAGGAAGCAAGTCACAATTATATTTTATCCATATATCTTTGGGGTGACATTTGAAATGTGAGGATTTTCAGAGTAAGAGTAGACGTGATTACATAAACAGAAGAGGAATTTGGAAAGTTTTTTGATCATATTCACTCCTCTCAATGCCCCCCCCACCTTCCCAGATTCACATCCCCTTTCCTTCATACCCAACTTTGTTTCCTTTTTACCCCCAAGCCAATGTGTGCTACCCAAATATTCCTGAGCATGTGCTCTTCCTTTGGAGCACAGTCAACCCACCAAAGGCTATCCTCTTAAGGAAACTGACCTTTCCTCTCCTAGCAGCCAGCAATTGCCAATACTTCCTCAACTAGGAGCAGAAATGCATGCCCAGCTCTTGTCTCCATTCTAGATTTGTCCTGGCTTGGGTTTGCACAGGTTTTGTGCATCCTGTCACATCCTATGTGAGCTTATACGTACCACTGCCTTTTGATTTAAATGATTTATTTTTAAGCATAAAAACTGAATGAGTTCTTGAATTGTCATAAAGTTCTTGAATTATACATGGTAATACACCCATGTACACACACACATGTATATATGTGATAATATATTATATATATTTAAAATTTTTCACACACATATGTATATATTTCTCCAAGGACCCAATGTATTTAGGCTGTTTCCACATATTATATTTTCTCAAAGACTTATCCTAGGAGTAGAATCTTGAACTATTCTCTACTTGATTATGTTTCTGCACCTTTATTTTTTATAAAAATATTAATGGTTTTTGTCACCTAGTCACAAGGAAGTCTCCTCATCTGTGTTCATAGCAGCCTTATTTGTAATAACTAGAAACTGGAAACAACCCAGATGTCCCTCAATAGAAGAATGGATTAAAAAACTGTGGTACATCTACACAATGGAATACTACACAGCTATCAGAAACAAGGAAATCATGCAATTTGCAGCCAAATGGATGGAACTAGATAAGCTCATCCTGAGTGAGCTAACCCAGACCCCAAAGGATGCACATGGCGTCTATTCACTTATAGTCGGATTTTGACCATATAGAACAGGGTAACTATACTACAACTAATGCACCAAAGGGAACATGAAAATAGACTTTTTTTCCTGTCAGTGAGACACTTTGCCCTAGTGGTGCTGCCTTGTAGGCCCCCAGTGTATGAGGAGGCTCTTGGCCCTCATATGACTGCTGAACTGGTGTGGGGACTGTTATGTAGGGACCCTCTACTCCAGAGGAGTGGTATGGAAAGGATAAGGGAAGGGTAGAGGGTGGATGGGCGGGACTGGGAGGGGCAGAAAGAGGGCATTGCAATGGAGATGTAACCTGAAGTAATAAATTAATATTAATATATATATTAATGGTTTCATCAGACTGACACTATTTCTTTGCATGTATAGTTTCCTACTTTTTTGTTTTGCTTTGTTTTTTTTTTCAAGGCAGAGTTTTTCTATGTAACCTTGGATCTGGAACTTGATCTTTAGGCCAGGCTGACCTTGAACTCAAGAGATCCACTTGCCTTTGCCTACTGAGTCCTGGGATTAAAGGTGTACACCACCACTGCCCAGCTTAATTTCCTACTCTTAAAATGAGAATATTATACGTTGTAATGTCTCTCTCAGGATCGTGCAAGTAAAAATGGCCTGAGCCAACTGACATTTTGAAAAAGATTGTTTCTTTTTTGCCTTTACATTGTATGAGTTGGCTTATATAAAAACCCTAGGTAGATATACATTGGATTGAATAACAGTAAACAATATGCAGCTCTTCTGGATAGAATTTATGCCACTATAATGATATTCATTAACTTTCAGAATTTATGATTAAAATATGCTTGAGGGCTTATCTATAGTAAAGAATATAGTTGATGCTCTTTCATAAGAGGTAAATGGGCTGTAGATGTAACTCAGTGGGTAGAATGCCTACCTAACATGCACAAGGCCCTGGGTTTGGTTCTCAGCACTCAATAGTGGTTCATGTGGATAGTTATAGCACTATAGAGATGGAAATAGAGTTCAAGGTCATACTTGGCTATAGAGAGATTTGTGGCCAGGCTTTGCTACATGAGACCCTGTCTCCAAAGTATAAGATAGCAATAGCCATGTTCTAGATATCTTTAATGACCTAATACATTATACATGAAAACAATATTTTTCAGAATCAAAGTAACATACAATGCATTCCATAACTTTGAAGAATATGCATCCTAACCAGAATAGAACTTAATCCTGAGAATTTTTTTCCATAGCATATTGGCTTGTGACTGAGGTCTTAAATAAGTGAATAATTAGTCAGATAATATTTTAGGATATAGAAAAATGTCCATATAACTGGGACCTTCAGGAATGACTTTGAGACAAAGAGGACTGAGCTGACCTTGAGCAGACTAATGAACACAAGAAGCAATGAGAGCCACAGAAAATGGGATGAACAAAACTGAGAAAATGAGATTGGACAATGCCATATTCATGAAGCTGTGAACAGGCAGATGTTGCTGGGATAGCCAATGAATTTGAGCTGCTAAGAAGTGATCAATTTGTGTAAGAATTGGAAGAGTGAGTAACATGGGAAAACACTATAAAATATCTACACTATACATATGAATAAGATAAAGCATGCTAGGTCCAGAGATCACATTTTCATTCTCTAGTACATTTAAAATGAGTACAGAAACCTGTCAGACCCACCGTCATTGTCCCTCACATAGAGACTTTTGGACTACATAAAGCAAAATCCTGTCCTACATAGGCCACTTAATGCTCCATTAAAATGATCATTAGCAAAGGCAAGCCAAATTTAGCCTCAGCACTGTGTGACTTTTCCCTCCCCAGTGACTACAAAGAAAACTAAAGTCCTCATTTCCAAAGAGAGGTGCTACTAATTAAAATCTTATTTCAATGACCCTAACCACTATCATAATAGATGATGTTGTCAAGAAAGTAAGAGAGAAAGACTTTCTCTTGGTCAATGAGTCTTATAGAAGATATGAATGAACAACCATTGTTGTTTGTTTCACTGTTTTTTTTCAATAACACAGTATTCAGCTTATAATTATATATGGAAAGTAATATAATTGCCTCCAAAAAATATTTTAAGCCTGCCTTTTACCCATCTGCAGTTTTCATAACCCTTCTTACTTGTTAGGATAACATCTTTCCTGACAGGAGACTCAGAAAAGACACCAAAGGCTTTATATTTGAGGTAAGAGTAACATCAAATATAACATCAAAGAGTAACATCATATATACTTACATATATACACACTATCATCAAATAAATTCATGTAACATGACTCATTAGCTATCCATTTAAAATGTTGTAAGTGCTCAATCTCCCACAAAGCACACCGTTTTTGGAATAGAGTCAACCACATCTAACAAACTCACACAGGGTATAGGGAGGTAACCTAAGGCTCTTTCAGGTGAACTCATGGTGCTGTTTAGGATAAAACACCTTCTGGCTTTCCAATTGACTCCTTCGGTGATTTCCATTACACTGAGTTGTCTGATGCCACGTCACATGAAGCACCAGATTGAAAAACACTCTGGAAACTAAGTCTCAAGTAAAAGGAAGGAAGGAAAAGAATGCTGGGGATGGAGTCACAAAACCTACCACCAATACAAACCCAGAACGCTTATAGAAGACTAGCAATTGCAGTGTCTTATTTAAGTGCTGTGAACTAGTTGTGTATGGAACTCTTAATTAACTCCACAGTATTTAGGTAACATACAAGGTCCATTGTCCAGATTTTTGTGAACTAGGTCATTCTGTGTCCTTTCATGTCATTGTTGTCTAAAGCATTTCTGGGAGAACAACCCAAGCACGGCTTGTATCAGCTCACAGGAATGGTTCGTGTTTGGGATTGCTATCCCTACAACAGAATACTCTCTTTAGATTTCCACCCACTCAGAAAGTTACCAGTTCATATATTCTACGTGATGATTGACAGATCAGTTTCAAGAAAGTGGAGGGAAAATGGGAAATTACAAATATAGTCTAATATCTTTTCTTTGCTTTTACGGCTGCTTTCTTTTTTTGTCAGGAAGGAAGTAATGTTCTTAAAACCTGTCAGTTTCTTGAAAGTAAATGGACAGAGCTGAGATCACATATATATATGCACTCAAAGAGTGCACAGAAATTTGTTTTAAAAAGGTATTTTTCATCCACATACATGAAACAAAGGTGTTTGCTGTTAAGCCACCAAGAAAACAAAAGCTTCCAAGGAGCCAGAGGAAGCATCTGTGCTGATCTCTAGCCCTGGGGATCTTTTATGTGACCTAGGAAATCTTATGTGACCTGTTTTTCACTTGCATCCAGAGTCTATTAATAAAAACCCTGGACTCATGTGACTGGTAAATTGAGGGGTCTATTATGTGGGATCCCCCCACACACACACACTGGAGGAGAAGGATAGATGGAAGAGGGAGTAGATGATGGGAGGGTGGTACCAGGAGGGGAGGAGGAAGGGGGCTGTAATCAAGATGTAACTTGAACTAATAAATAAATGTTTAAAAAATATAAAATAAAATAAAAACCCTGAGGTTGGAGAGATGGCTCTGTAGTTGAGAGCACATAATGCCCTTGCAGAAGAGCTGGGTGTGATTCCCAGGACCCACAGTATATGGCTCACAACCCCCTGTAACTTCAAGTCCAAGGCATATTGTGCCTCTGCTCAGCACAGATACAAGTGTACACACATAATTAGTTACTTAACTTATATTTATATTTAAATTCATAAGAGGGGTCTCAGAAGATGGCCCAGTGGTTACCATCGCTGATGCTCAAGCAAGAGGACTGGATTTCAGTTCGGATTCTCAGAACCTACTTAAATGCCAGGTTGGCATAGCAGCTCACCTATGATCTAGCATTGGAAGGTGGGGATTGGGTCCTTAGGACAAGCTGGATAGTGAGACATGCCTCACTGGTGAGCTCTGGGTTTGATTAAGAGACTCTACCTCAACAGAATAAGGTTGAAGCACTATTAAAGAGGATCCATGACGTCATCCTAAAGCTTGCACGTGTACTTGAACACATGTGCACATACATCTGCATCCACTCATGCACCCACAAGAAAGAAAAATGACCAAAAAAACCTATATAAACTGGTGATGAGCATATTACCACAACTATTTAAAAAGTAGTCATTTAAGTATTTAATTATCATCTTGTAATTTTTATAAATCAGCACACAAAACCATTTAAAAGGACTGTAAATGAGTTAGCCAAGCATGTACATTGATATTCAAGATGTATGTGACAACTTTCTGCTCTTGACAACTTATGGTTCATTTAGGGAGACTGTGCATGCAGGGAGAAAATATCATGTGGATACAGCATTATGCCTATAAGTTTTCAAGTAAATAGAATAGATAATGAATATTTTATTTCACCCAGAATAGCAATAAATTCTGTCTTTACATGAGTGTAAGCAGGGACCAAATATTTCCTTCAAGATGCTAATAAGAGAATTATTATATTGAAGAATAAAGTGTGTACATGTAGCATCAATAATCTATATGAAATCCACTTGAAGCATAGGTAGAAATAAAAGCAACTATTCTTTTTCTTTCTCTTAACATTAGGTCATGGAACTAAAGGAGTATATGAGCTTCTGTCTGGATGGCGGAGAACCAAAGAGAATTTACCCTTCAAAGACAGGGTAGCAGACGCCTATTCTGATGTAATGGTCACCTACACCATGACCAGTTCCCTGTACTTCATCACGTTTGGGATGGGTGCCAGCCCCTTCACAAACATAGAGGCAGTGAAGATCTTCTGTCAGAATATGTGTGTCTCTATTCTATTGAACTACTTCTACATTTTCTCTTTCTTTGGCTCTTGTCTGGTCTTTGCTGGGCAACTAGAGCAAAATCGGTACCACAGCATCTTTTGCTGTAAGATCCCTTCCCCAGAGTACCTGGACCGCAAACCTGTGTGGTTCCAGACAGTAATGAGTGATGGGCACCAACAGACATCCCATCATGAGACAAACCCCTACCAGCACCATTTCATTCAGCACTTCCTCCGAGAACATTATAATGAATGGATTACCAATATCTACGTGAAGCCATTTGTGGTCATCCTGTATCTCATTTATGCCTCCTTCTCCTTCATGGGGTGCTTGCAGATCCATGATGGAGCCAGCATCATCAACCTACTAGCCAGTGACTCCCCGAGTGTTTCCTATGCCATGGTTCAGCAAAAATATTTCAGCAACTATAGCCCCGTAATAGGATTCTACATCTATGAACCCCTGGAATACTGGAACAGCAGTGTCCAGGAGGATCTGCAGAGGCTCTGTAGTGGGTTCACTGCAGTATCCTGGGTAGAACAGTACTATCAGTTTCTGAAAGTCAGCAATATCAGTGCCAATAACAAGACCGACTTCATCAGTGTCCTACAAGGCTCATTTTTAAAAAAAGCAGAATTCCAGCATTTTCGGAATGATATCATTTTCTCCAGAGCAGGGGATGAAAACAACATCATCGCTTCTCGCTTATATCTGGTGGCCAGGACTAGCAGGGACAAGCAGAAGGAAGTCATAGAAGTTCTGGACAAGCTGAGGCCCCTCTCCCTCTCAAAGAGCATCCGGTTCATAGTGTTTAACCCTTCCTTTGTTTTCACAGACCATTACAGTCTGTCAGTCACCGTGCCTGTTCTGATAGCGGGCTTTGGAGTTCTCCTGGTGTTAATCCTGACTTTCTTCCTAGTGATTCATCCTCTGGGAAACTTCTGGCTAATTCTCAGTGTCACCTCAATTGAGCTGGGCGTCCTGGGCTTAATGACATTGTGGAATGTCGACATGGATTGCATATCTATCCTGTGCCTTATCTACACTTTGAATTTTGCCATTGACCACTGTGCACCACTGCTTTACACCTTTGTGTTAGCAACTGAGCACACCAGAACACAATGTATAAAAAACTCCCTGCAAGAGCACGGGACAGCCATTTTGCAAAACATTACTTCTTTTCTTATTGGGTTGGTCCCCCTCCTATTTGTGCCTTCAAACCTGACCTTCACACTGTTCAAATGCTTGCTGCTGACTGGGGGTTGCACGCTTCTGCACTGTTTTGTTATCTTACCTGTGTTCCTAACCTTTTTTCCTCCTTCCAAAAAGCACCACAAGAAAAAGAAACATGCCAAACGAAAGGAGAGAGAGGAAATTGAATGCATAGAAATTCAAGAGAACCCTGACCACGTCACCACAGTCTGAGAGTGGAAGACTCTTTCGTTTCCACTGTTGCACAACGATCAGAGCAAGTAAAGCTCAGACCTCAGCTGCTTGGGCTGGCCAGGGGTAACAAGGCAAGTCAGACAAAGAGTGCATTGTTCATGATGCATCCAAGGGTCTGCTTCTTTTAATGGGGGGGGAAGAGGTAACAAAAGGAGGGAAAGTTCTTTGCAACCTTGTTCTCCATGAGAGATCATTTTCCAGACATGGATCTTAGAGCTTTTCCAAGGAATAGATGGATTGATGTGTTAAGACAGAAGGCAGAAATATCTAAAGATTCGAAGGAAATGCTTAGAAGAAATGGAGAAGAGAGAATAGGTGGCTTTTAGATAGGTGGAAAGACATAGGAAACTGCCATGTCACTTTTCATATTTGCTTCTTGAACAAGTGATTCAAAGGAAACCTATGCACATGGGAAGTACATATTTAATCCTGTCTAAACCAAAGGACTGGACCACCTGATCCATTTTGTGTGTACATATAGGTATGCATATACTTGTATCTGTCTTTAGTGTACATTGGTGTTTGGGTAAAAGAAGGTGTCCATTTGCAGATAAGCTGGCCTTACTCTAGAAAGTCAAATCAGCTTTAGCCAAATATATAAGCTCATTAGGGGTGATACAAAATTTATAAATGGCCACTTAAAATCAACTCAACTCTCTAGACAGCAAGAGTGTTATTCAACTGTGTGATAACAAAATAACCAGAAATTTGAATCCATTAAATTCTACATGTCACTTTGCTGGTCACTGAGATCCTAACTTTGACATGACTTCACAAAAACCTCAAAAGGTATCTGAGTTAATTAGCATGTGAACAAACGTTTAAAATCTAAAATAGTTGAGATAACTTGTCATTAGCTTTTAACGTTTCTGTGTATTTGGGAGGCCAGCATGGCTGCTTTTGGATATCTCACCCACCAGCAAATGAGCACTTTAAGCATATTGTCCTTGCAGATATATGTAAGGGTATACAGTGTATGTTTGAGAGACAAAGAAATATTGAGATAGCATTCCATAGTTCAGTGTTCTTATTTTAGATGGTGAAAATACACTGCAGTGGCCTATCATAGCAATTATCACAGGGAAAAGAAAATATCTGGGAAACTTGGAGAGTAAAATGGTCCATCACCATGCATCTTCCGAGCATCAAACAGTCCTTAGTATAATAAAAACTTGCCAACTCTATGGACTCTAATGTGTCCCTTGGAATAAGTCTGGAGCATTAACCCAGGCCATGATCACTATGTCATCATAGTGGTCACCATAACAACTACAGCATCATTGTGCAGCTTCATGCAGTATCATCGTCTCATTAACTGGAAAGTAAGCTCCTACAGCAAGTACAGTTCTCTATGTGCACCATACTAACTCTGTGTAATTGCTCCTGTATTCTCTATATGAAGAATATAAAGTACTGAGGTAAATGTTTTCATTAAGATACTCAGTCTTCAACCTGGGTACTTACAGGGACTAAGGCTGCTACTCATATTAGAGAAAGTTTCTAGAAAATTCATTTTCCAGGCAAAGTAGGGAGCTAAGGAGCAATTTGTTTCCAGGTAGAATAAAACAAATGCCCAACGATTGCACAATTTGCTTACAAGTTCTTTTTCCTGAAGAAAGTTGATATTTCCCACCAATTTGGCTAGTATAATTTAATTGCATTAACAATATTAATAGCTTTAAAAGTTGAAACACTAATAGAACACTTAGAAAATTTTCATTCCTGTTCCAGTTTTTGGAAATGACTGTGATAGATTACTGAAGCAAGAGCTCTGCTCTTCTGAGCAATGAAAGTTTTAAAAGGAAGTCACTTAAATAAAATTTCAGTTTATTGGATGGTGTTTGCTCTATTCTACCTTATGACCACTCTGTTTCAAAATCTCCCTCACTGTGGGTACAATGACTATAGAATTAAGTAGGGAACATAACTGCCCATAGCCCACTTGATGTTTTCACTGTGTCTGTAAAGTCACATTAGAGTTAAAGCCAGCCTTTCAGCTAATAAGCTTCTGTGCTAGGGAGAATAGGCTTTTGAATAGTTGGCCTTCAGGCCATGATCTTATGTTTGAAGTTGAATTTTCAGAGCAGTCTTTGGAGTTGCAGAACAGAAATCTTCTTTCACAGTTTCTCGCTGTTTATGAAAAGTGCTATCATTCACACCTGTTTGCAAAGATGGCCACAAAGAAGCTGAGGAGTCCTTGTCACTCCATTGCTGTCCATATTCAGTGATATTCTATTGTTTCACCTATTTTGTGTTTAATGTTAACTTATTTCAGTTTTATTATCACCATAAATAGTTTCAGATGCAAAAGCAAACAAATAAAAAAATTGGCAAGCTAATTGGCAAGCTTGCCAATTGCCAAATGCATGGGAGTACAGCTTCACATTCTGCCAAGGTTCTCATTTTAATCTCTCCCACAGAACTGAGAATAGGAAAGACTTGTTTGTGTATTAGGTAATGTCTTCAAGGATCAAATGTATAGGACAAAAAGGAAGTTCTTATTGTCCAACTCTCTAGAAAGGTGGCAACTTAGAAGAAATATCATCTTCTCCAGAATATGTGATTCTCTGTAAGGAATTGTAGCAATAATTTACTGAAATGAAACTCTATGTTCTAGAAGAGTTAATAGAACACACAAAATTCCTTGACTTGGTCTTAGGAAGTAATATAAGCCCAGAAGGATCTTGCCAAGCATCATCCAAACCTTCCATCCTCACTGTGAAGCAGATATTTCCAAAAATTCTTTCACTGAGTACCAAGATGCACCCTAAAATATGAGATCATGATTTGCAGGTAACCCTCCAACCTCAGCTTTTTCTGATTGCTTGTATGTTCATCTCTCTAGTTTTTCAAGTTTTTCCTTGTTTTGTCCATTTGTGAAGTATTGATGGCATTCAAGTTAGGAATCTGTGTACTATCAAACAAAGGCCCATTTAAGTCCTAGAAGAAATCAGTGGGAAATCTTTTAGAACTACAAAATATTTTATTTACTGTAACGCATTTTCCTTTGAAATGGGAGCTTTTTAAATCTGTGAATCCCACACCTTTTCTTGTTTAAACTGGACTATGTTCCCATCAGAATGTGAAGCAGATAGTACTGTTTATGTTCTACTCTCCCCAAAGAGGAACTCACCTAAATTACCAGGCAAGATTTGCCTAAAAGTTCCACGGGCTAACCAGCATCACGTGTAAGTCTATTGAAAGAATGTATACTTAAGCGTTTTCGGTGGGTTCTTGCAGTGGCCATGAACCTCTTTGGAGGCTGTGTGGATACTCTATGACAGAGCTATTCTTAACTAAGTTTGTAGCATATGGATGTCTGTCTTCCAATTTATTTTCATTTATAGCCACAAAAATAAATCTACATGTTTTAATCTTGTGTTGTGAAAGGAAGAAGTGTGACACATGAAGCTCCTATGATGTTACAATAGCCATTCTTGTCTTGTATGTTGAACATGAGTGTAAATGCCTATGTCCGAAATGTAATTATTCATTGCACTTTACCATAACAAGCTAATCCTGCCAGACTTGTGATTGGAGTTGAGGATTTACTACTGCTATTCAGAATTGTGTGTATTTTTATATGTTGACTGTAGATACTGTCATTACAATCAACTATTTTTATGACCAAATAGTTATAAATGCATGGCACAATGCATGCATCATTACTAATAGTGTGTAGATTATTAAAGACACTACTTTCAGGGTTATTACATATTTTATTAAAATTCTCATATCCCCTATCATATCCCTCATGGGGTTTTGGTTGCAAAGGCCTAAAGTCCACAGAAAACTTCATACTAATGGAAGCAATCAGGATACTGACTTCTCTTACTGTCAACAGTAACCACCTACTCTAAGATAGTAACTGGGAAATCCCAGGAGCTAACTCTTGTCTCTAGGTAAAGCACCAGGCAGAATCTGTATTAGCCGGTAATTAAATATACTAGCATACCCTGTGTTTGCTAAGGCAAACCAGAAACTATCATACCTTAAGAATGGAACTGTGATGCTGTCTCCTGAGACTAGAGAGCTCTATGATTTACTAGAGTTTCCCAGAGAGAAGTCTATGTTCAACCAGTTTTGTGGCTGTTTGCACAGTGTTTGGCTAATTCTTTCAAGAGTGACCCTGAAAGTTTTCATTTATTTCAAAGGAATTTCAAGATCACTTTCATTCTCTTTAAAAACAACAAAATTCTTGCTCTTCCTGTTACAAAAGATAATAACAAACAGCTATGACAATGTTTTATGGCATCAAATCAAAATGTGTACAGCTGAATTAGTACACCCTTGAAGGCTCCTTCTCTCAGATCTAAATACAAAGTTTCTCATTTTCTCTGTGGCACAGACCCTGTACCAATCCTTTTCAACAATGATCTGCACATACACTGCATGGAAAATAATTACATTTTCTTTTACAGCTTTTCCTTTCATGTGATGCAACGATCGTGTCCAAAACAAAGCAACAATGTCTTTGCAGGATGTTCAGCACACAGGTGCTGCATATGAATGTAGTCATATTCCATTTCTGTATCTGATAGCCAATCTTCATCTATGTCATGCTATAGTTAAGGAGGACAGAAGGTAGTGCTCTGTGTTCCAAATGTTTTTGGAATTTTGTTAGATGGCATTTGGATGAGATTGGAGGATACCGAAAGACGGCCATGGCTGTATCTAAAAAAATCAAGATATCAGCATGTGGGTGTGGTAGGAAGAGTGATATCATTAAAGTCTTTACAGACTAGACTTTATAGGTTAGGAAAAAACACAAAGAATCATATAGTACCTCAAAACAAGAGGTTCTAACTGCTGGCAAACCTAACTACATGTAAATGTATCACACTTGAAGATTCTACTCTTGTTTGTAAGATTCAGACCCTGAGCCTTCTTCTGGATTTCTAAGCATGACCAGATCCATTTTGTGAATGAAAACAAGGAGCTAGAGGACTCTTGAAAGAGGCTTCAAGTAAACACCCAGGAAAGTATTCATTTTCAGGATGCTATAATACACACAATAATTTTGATCGTTTCTATGTACTTAATGAGGGCCTCTCTCTGTCACTGACAGAGAAGTCATTTTCTCGTCTTGAAAAGTGGAAAACAACTCAAAGAGAGAAATATATGGAACCAGTATTTGCAGTGTGTGTAGCTATAGTGTGGACCATATTTTAGATCTTCTACATCCTCAAAGAGTTTGTCAAGATAAAATGAGCATAGATTACACTAGGAACCTCTGTCAGAGAGGTATTTTTAATACAAAAAAAGTTTATAAATAACATCATTGATAATTTTGCACTTTTATAACTTATAGGAATCCACTCTCCACTATTGCACCCAGTTGAATTTTCCCGAAGAAAGCTCCCATAGGTCACATCAATTATGAAATCCTAAAAGTCAAAATGAAACTTGAGGACATGAGAATAGTAATAATTCACAAGCTCTTGGTGATTCTTGCTCCATTTCTTGAGATCCTATTCTGCAAGCTGGGGCTGGTAATAGTCATTTGTAATTGTGTTCCAGTTTGCTGCATGGCTTTTGGCATGCCTGACATGATTTCCTTTCCCTTTGTTTTTACAGTTACTAAAGCAACTCCATTATCTCCAGGGCCCTTTCAAACCAGTGGAGATATACGAGTTTTAATTTTTTGGAAGGTTTCATTGAAGAGTTTCCTGGAAAGTATTAGGAGTGACCACCATGGGAAAAAGATAAGTGAAGCTTATTATAATTGTACCACTTTCCAGCCCCAAAGAGACTTAGCTTGGATTCTTGGTAGAGATTGCTCAAGGCACACTGTGAGAAACACTACGTTATCCAAATGTAAGAAGGGAACAGAATTTCCCACTGGAGACTGAAATCACTTCTACCATGAGTCAGTGGATTGCTGAGAATTTTTAGCCATAGTGAAAGACCTTGAAAAGGAAAGATAGGCTACTGTGGTCTTGCAAGTCTTGGTACAATCTGTAGCATCCGTGTCTATTGGAATCAGGATATCCAACCATCTTTTTCCCTCTGACATGAAAGTCTGAGTTACTGAAAAAAATCACCCTTGTGCTCAGAGCTTATGTGGCAAGCTTATCATATGTTCCCTTTAATTATGAATATCCTTTCAGCAATAGATTTCCTTGCCCTTAAGTAGAAAAATCTGTCACTGTTTGAGAAGGACAGAGATCTCATTAATCTACCTCACAGGGATATTTAATGATAAAATGCCATGCAACCTTTGACTAAATGGTATATAATATTATCTATTTCCCATTCACTTTGTAACCTTGTACTAGGCTAGTTGTAAAATGAACACCCTCATGTGCAGTGTTACCTGTCCATACCATTTACTATAAATATTCACCAATATACTATCACTTGGGAAGTTGTTCAGTGATCTCTTCATGGACATCCCAGAGAAGAAAAATTAGTTCAGAACAAGTATTAGTTCAGGAAGAATATTGACTGGGGTTAACTTTGAGACAATGGCCCATCAACAAGGCGTGTCATCAAATAATCTGTGACTAACTTCAATGAAAGTCCATGTGCTCTTCTTTTCAGTGCATAGAAAAACATCAATTACTGCCATTAATTATGTTAAGCAAATATGAAGCAATAAAGATCCTACAATTATATCTTAAGTTTTTTTCTGGAAGTGAAAACTGCTGTTTTCACCTCAGTTATAATTCTGATACACTGGCTGCTTGAAGTCATTGAGGAGAAAACTGCTACAAAGAACCACTGTTCCCTCCCATGTCAACAAACCACAGGTGAGACAGTAGAAACTAGGCCTTTTATTTCCTTTCCTTTCCCAAAAGAAATGCCCACAGGTTCGCAACCCAGGCATAGTGAGATGCTAATCTCTACAGCAAAATGAAGATGTTAAGGTCCCAGCCTCTTAACAATACAAACCCATTGGCAACATATCATAGCCAGTTGGTTTTGCCATAAGGATGGCTTCTTAATATAATAGTCCTTTTTCAAATAGGTTCTTTGCAATTTTTTTGTAAAAATAGCCTTATCAATAGTTTATCACTCTCAAATTCCAATAAAGAATTAAAGACCTCTGTTCCAGAATTCTGCACATAAGGCTCTACCCCTCAAAACTACCTTATCTACAGCAACATAAGGAGAAAAACTTTGATACCAAAAAGTGTGATTTAAGTTGTATTTCAATGTCAGACCTACGTTGTATTTCAGTGTCAGAATGTCTTCTCCCAACTAACAAACTATACAAATACACACTTTAGATCTTACTGAACATCAAAAATTCTAACCATACTCATCTTAGATACTAATCAGATGGCTTTCAAAAGTCATTGTAATGGTTTTAATTTTCCAAACTTTGGTCCATGGTCAAAATTTGCATGCATTTCCATTATGCAAATAAAATAATTTGTAAATGACATTTTTGAAGCTATCACAGGAATAAATAATGTGATACTCCTAATTGAATGGGTTTTGTACCTCAATGGATATAAATTGTTCTCTAAACATTTATTTAATTATTATTTTCAAGTTTGGATATACATCTATGTAATCATTTTAGTGAAGCTTCTCAGGATCATATGACTTTAGAAACCTATGTCTGAGGCCCAAAGATAAAAGTCTTAGAGATTTATGGAGTTACTGTCTATTTTCACCTTTGACTTCAACAATTATAATCTATTTCTCAAACATAACTCCACTTGACTTCATGGTCTGACATGACATAACTTACCCATTTAAAATGCATATATCATATATATTAAATATTATATATGGTATTATTTTGTTGTTTTGTTGGCATTTCTTTTGGTTTTATTTTGTTTTGATTTTTGTTTTTGTTTTTAGGGGAGGAAAAGGTTTATTTAGCTAACACTTCCAGGTCACAGTTCATCACTAAGGAAGTTAGGGCACTTATTAACTTATACTCAACTAGGTTTCTTTTTTTTTCAATATTTATTTATTTCTTTAAGTTACATGTCAATCACAGCTGCCTCCCTCCTCCCCTCCTGGTCCCACACTCCTACCCTTTACTCCTTCTCCCTCATATCCTCTTTTTTACCCCAACATTTATTTATTTCTTCAAGTTACATCTCAATCACATTCCCCTCCTTCCTCCCCCCTCCTGGTCCCACCCTCCTACCATCTTCCTCCTCACTCTCCCATCTGTTTTACTTTTTTTAATTTAAGGTGTATCTTTTCCCCCCAATAGCTTCCCCTTTTAGTACAATAAAACTCTCCTTTTCTTGTAACAATAAATATAATACAAAACAATAAGAGTAATTAGACAACAATTATGAAAATTATAAGGTATAACATACATTCCCAATGTCCAGTCCACACGTATTTGGCAACTAATAATAATATTCTATTATCTATCTATCTCAATGAATTTAAAGTTCTATACCTAACTCAGTTTCTGTCCCAACTTGCATTACCAACTTAAAAACATCTTCTTATACCTAGAACATACTTTTAATCCCTAAACAACTTAAAATTTAACTGTGAGACTATAATTATCTGGTCTTTAACCACACCAGAGACCCGAGAAAGAAAAATATACCTGAATAAACAGGAATTACAGAGCAACTAGTTTCCAAAACTAAGAAATGACAGACAACTGGTTGCCTGGACAGTCCCCAATTTCTCTCTATAACATTGGAACATCTATCTTCAGCCTTTTGTCCCAGTATCTCTGACAGATATGAATTGTAAAGCAGGAATTATGAAGAACTTGCCCACCCAGTCTTGGCAGAGCTAGGCTGTCAACTTACCTGCTTCCAAGTTTTTCCTTTTTGGACAGCATTCTGTCTACAGCTGAAGCCAGGGCTTTTTCTTACCCATGGCTAGCTTGCCATTAATGCAGCCATCTCCAAATGGAGACTCTTCAGTGCTCATCATCTACTTGTTTTGGTTTTTGAGGCAGGGTTTCATTGTGTAGCTCTGACTGTCCTTGAACTCAAAGAGATCCCCTGCCCCTGTCTCCAGAGTACTGGAATTACCACACCCAGCCATCCTTACTGGAGATTAGTTTTATTTGATATTTTTGCTTACTTGTTTATAAAACTTGAGATAGGATTTTTCTATCGATTTGGCCTCAGATGACCTGGAGCTGTGTATATCCTAGGCTCCTCCTGGAACTGATAATTCTCCTGCCTCCACCTCTTGCCTTCTCCCCAAAATCTGGGGTTACAGTTGTGCACCAGAAATCTTGGGTTTTTTTAACTCTTTAAACTTTTAAGAATACTATTTATTAAAAACTATTAATATGATATACACCAGCTAGCCCTACATAGTTAAGATAATTCAAAATCCAAAGAAAATTAACATGTCTTGGCAGTCTTACAAGACATTTTTATGAAACCCTGAGTCCATAAATATCTCTACAATATGTAAATTAGGAATGTATTACAAAAATAGCCTCAATCATTGTAGCAATTTCAAATTTGAAGTAATGTGTAATTGGCTCAAACAAATTCTACCCAAAATGTATTGCAATATTTGGGCCAACTCTCTCTGAAGTTTATTGCATTGCAGTGAATCCACGGTGACAGAAAGTCTGAAAATGATTGAACTCATCATTTTTCTTACCACCTGACAACATCAACAATAAATAAGACCATGGGAACAGCATGTAGGCTTATAAAAGAAGATCCACTACACCTCACAGGATTCACCTCCCACATCTGGGTGAAATTATGGGCTGTCAGTAATCACACTTCAGCCATTCAAATCAAGACTTTGAATTTTTGAGTTTCTAACTCTGTTGGATTCTGGGCATTCATGTGGCTGTGGCATTGTGAAGAATACATGGCTAACCCACATTCACAAGATTTAAGTGCTCCAATAACAAAGTTATATTGACACAAATATAGAGCACAGAGCCCACATCAAAGGCTCTCATTGCTGAGCCTTTGTCTTCAACAACAGCATTTTCATAATTAGAGACATGTGCCTTGGAATGTCTCATTTTGGACAATTTCTTACATTTTTTTAAAAGAAGGAGGTTCTTGTTTCTTTGATGGAAATGTTTTAATTTATTCGTTAGTTGTTTTCCCATCTGCATTTAAAATTCTAATTGCTAATTTACTTTCTTTTTATTTTGGGATAAAATTACTTTTTCGTGTAACAACTAAAATGTATTTCTTTTGGCTAAAAATAAGTATATTTAGCAAGAGATGAAGTCAGAATTTAGCAAAATATAAGATGGATATGTGAGTAGGTTTGCAAGCAGACATTTAGAGAAAGTCTGCTCATTGTTACTTTGTGTGCATCAAACAGAAATTCCCCACATATTTTACTTTTAGAGAAAATTCAATAATTATATATAATTACATATTCAAAGACAAAATTTTATAAATAAAAAGATTCCTGTACCTTCTCTCTTGTGACCTAATTGGAAAGTGATTTTTTTTTTTTGGCAAACTTTCCATTAACCTGTGAAGAACTATGCGCAGAATACATTTTTATTCTTTGTTTTCTGGAATATTCTATCATATAGCTAATTATACAAGAGTAAGACCTCACATAAAGAGCCCAATTTTATGTTCGTTCATCGTCATTTCTGATAAGTTGAAATGCTTCCTCCTGAAGCTTTACAGTGTGATACTTAATTGTAATTTTTTTTAAAAATCATATCCTTACAAAAATAAAAATAAGTGCAAAAGTTTTTAAATATCTGAAAAAGGAGATTTGGTTTGGTGTCTGCTTATTACTTTACTTTGGCAGTCTTTAGAAATAAAAAGATTGGAAGAGATCATAAAAAGCTTGACATAAATCTCTAAGAGATTTCAAGCTGCTATTCACTCCTCGTGGCTTGGATCTTATTCATTTCCTCTCCTCCTGGCTTGAATCTTATTCATTTACTCAACAAATATTAGAGTGCATTGACATCTGAAATTAAGAAGAAAAAAAATAATTCAGAAAAATACCAAAGTTGGATCTCCCAACTGAATGGTTAGAGAAAATTTCTTCCCATGATATTTGAGAGAACTGAGGAAGCGATCGTCAACATCTACACTGAGTACAAATCCAATATGTGGCACTAGAAGAGGGAGACCACAGTCCAGGGGTGGGGACCATAAACATGTGGTACCGGCTGTGGCACCACTTCACAGAGTAGGTATAGGCGCAATTCGTTGTGAGGATACTGTAAGTGATTCCCAGGATTTAAGGGCACGATTTAGAATAAGATGTGTGTCCATGAAGAAACAAACTCTTTCTGAGAGACATTTTCCAGGCTTGAAGTTGTGTTCTTACATAATTTAAACACGACAGTCTTCATTTCTATATTTCTGTATTTGCTGTTAAAGCCAGGATCTCAAAACCACAACAACATCACATAAGTTTAAATTTCTGTTATTTAGTATATAATGGTGGCAAGAGCCAGTTTATGTCAGGAGTTTGAGGTCCCAGCAGCTATCTGCTCCCGTCACATGCACTAGGTGGTCCTCAAAGTGCAGTCCAGAGAGAAGGCCCTGGGTAAACTGGATCCCAAACCCTCCAGGAAAAGCAATTCAAACATTAAAAACAAGTTAATAGTCTAATAGAGCAGGAATTATTATCTCTACTCTACCGACTGTTTCAAGAAAGAGTACTGTAACCACCACTGTGTTTCTATGGTACAATGACTCACCTTAACAGTTATCTGTACAAAGAAGTCCAAATGCAGATGGCATATCATGAGAAATCACTGCACAATTTACCCCTCCACCTGCATATCCTCTTCTAAATGTAAACTTTAAGGCAATGTATTGTTTTAAGTGCCTCAAATCATATTTATAATTTTTATTACATTTATTTGTTCATTTATTTGCTTATTTGGTATGTAGGACAATTTTTTAGAACTGTTCTCTCCCTTCATCATGTGCATTCGGGAACTTGAGCCCAGAGCATCAAGCGTGGTTGCAAGCACCTTTATCTGCTGAACCATCTCACCAACCCTCAATCACATTTTCAAATAACTTGCATATGGTTCACTCTTACTGTTTTTTTGAAAGTCATGGTAAAGTGTAATATATTTACATAATTTTTAGTATATAAATAACACATTTGAATATTAACAACTTCATTTTTAAAGTTGGAGAGTATTAGTCACAATAATTGGTATTCCGAATAAAGCAACAACCAAAATTATTTTTTGTTACTATCATAAAGGAAGTTATGAGGAGGACGTTTTAACCTTTATATTTGAAATAAACATTTGTCAATGATGTCAGTAAGAGTTATAGCTAAAGCTCCAGCTGACATGAGGAAGCTAACTTTGGGATGTTTAAAAAGGTCCTTAGTTCACAGAACTGGGATAGACACTAAAGCCACCAACCAAGTAGCCCAAGGAAATAGAAGTCACCAATGCACTCCAAGGAATAGTTTGAATAATGTGTAAATTAACACTGCCAGTGATTTTCAAAGTCTGGCAGTAATTATTATGACCTAGAGAAATTTTTCAGTCCTTAGTGCCCTGACTGGATGTAAGATCAGTGAAATCAGTAGAGAGTCTCTAGTGAGAATCAGTCTTTTTGTAAGTCCCCCAGTGATTCCAATATGCAGCTGAATTTCAAAACTAGTGGCTGAGACCATAGATCAAAGATATCAATCCAATGAAAACTTACAGAGTGGTTACACGAAGCAAAGAAAACTTTTTAAGGGCACAAGCCAAGAATGATGATACAAATCTATAATTCCAGGATTGAGGATGCTGAGGCAAGATGATTGCAAATTTCTCAAAACCATTCTTGGTGACATAGCCTGACCCTGTTACAAAAAGATTAACACAGCAAAATAATGGGTGGTATCTATTGTTATATTACAAGTCAAAGATTTAAATCCAAAGGGCATACCCAAAGGTAAAGAGATGATTTCTAGGAGAGGCAAATCCAGTGTTAGTACATTGTTCTTACCAATAAAACAGTGAAGTTTCCAGTTTGGACCTCTCATGTGAAAAGAAGCCAATAAAGTCATAGGAGCAAAAAGCAGACTGTGTTCCTGGATTCATGAACACAGTTTAGCTTTAGAAAACAAATTAGCAGAAGAATTGAAAGCTTGATATGAGAACCTGGAACATGATGCCAAAACTTGTATTTAATTCTGTAGATTTGGGGATTCCTTATCAAAATTATTATTGCTAGAGTCAAGATATACTGATATTCTTCAACGATATGAATATAGGCTAAGTGAATGGGAAAAGACCTGAACCCAAGCATATAAGTTAACATAATATTGTGGTCACAAGTGGAAAAGGGTAATAATAGTAGCTAGAAATAAGGATTTGGCACTGAAGAACTGAAAGAAGAAAATAGAAAAAAATTAATCCAATATTGTGATTTTTTAAAGCTTCTAACAATAACATAACATAGCCATCCAAGATTTGTTGTTAGTGTCTAAAGAACCAGAATATGGTATCATACAATTAAAAATTAGCCTATGTAATAATTCAAATTAATACAGCACCTTAAAATTTGCATTCAGATCTGTACATTTGGTAGGGTACTATAGGGGCCAGTCATTCATACTTTGCATAATGTTCTCAATATAATATCCTAATTTTAGTTTAATAATCATATTTCTGTGGGTTTGACCTGGAAAATACCTTTTTTAAAATTTATAGAGCTATGAAAATGGAATATCAGTAAATGGTTTTATATATACATAAAGATTGATTTAATACTCTTACATATTTACCCCAGGGGAAAATTGTTTCATTATCAAAAATCTTTTAACCAGAGTAAATAAAAAATGAGTCAAAGAAGAAGGAACAAAATATTAGAAAAAGGAGTAAGTGCATCTGACACTCAGGCACATGGTACATTCTTTTTTTTTTTTTTTTTTTTTTTTTTTTTTGGTTTTTCGAGACAGGGTTTCTCTGAATATCTCTGGCTGTCCTGGACTCGCTTTGTAGACCAGGCTGGCCTCGAACTCACAAAGATCCACCTGCCTCTGCCTCCCAAGTGCTGGGATTAAAGGCGTGCGCCACCACCGCCCGGCTGGTACATTCTTATATATATGCCTTGGAGCTAAAAATCTACACCATCTAGATTAATCTACAGTGTTTACAACTGTATTGTTTCTATTCACTTGATAAGCAAATGATTCTTTAAAATTTCTTTGCATTTCATACAGTTTAGTGTTGTAGGCAGTTTATACTTAGAAATAACACTGCTGGTCTTCCATGACTGGAGATTTCATCATTGTAAAGCATATGTCCTTATTATACCATGCATACATTGTTGCTTGTAACCATCAGCACAGGTTAGTGCCGGATACATACATAAAAGGTTGTTTTCACAACATATACCTACAAAGCAGTTATGTAATTCAATGGATGCCTCTATTTACAGCAACTCTTTCCCTGTCGATGCTGGAAAGGTCAAACAGTTCACATTTATAAGTACAAGCTTTTCATTATAGCACTTATATACATAGAGGTAATTCATAGACTCCTAGTGTTCTCAGAGAACAAGTGGACCAAATGAGGACAGTATGTGCAGGTGGCAGCTGAAGAACATAAAAACTGACATTTACAGCATGGTGGCTGCTGGTTGGGCATCCACCTACCTTTGTGCTATACTCCTTGAGTCACAGCTTTCCCCCTGGATGCAAAAATTAGATAATTATCCATTAACTCAATTGCTCACTGAGCCTTTAATTCAATAAAAAAAAAAAAAATTAGGTACTGTTCATGCTCCAAGGTCAGAGGGGAAATGCAGAGCGGAGATGAGTACTCAGCAAGGATTTTAGAGTAGTAAACCAGTGGGCAAGATAACGGTACACAGCTATGAGAAAGCAAGCGCCACCATAGAGACTCTCAAGCTTCAGCATGCACCACACCCTCCTGGCTAACTACTCAGACCCAATTGCTTGGCTTCACCATTAGGCTTCAGATTCAATAGGGCTGAGATGAGCCCTGAAAGTTTTGATGTTCGACTACCTCTCAGTTGATGCTGATGAGGCTGGCCCGTGGAAACTATGCTCGCTTTGATATCACAGATGTAGAAGTTTGTATAGAGCAGTAGGTTAGTGAAGCACCTTGTTGAGAAACCTGAAATACTTCATAGCCTACGTGCTCAATGGAAGGCAGTCTAGGATGCAGAAAGGAGCCCACCTCACTTGAGACAGTGCTTGTCACATTGACTTATTGATAAAATTCATTTGGAAGCTGTTAATACCATTGAGAATATGACTTTAAAAATCTCTGTTTGTAATGAACCTGCCTAGAAGATCTTCTCTTACCAGGAATAAAAATTACATTACTTTGAACTAAGGCCTATCGTACAAAAGATGATTTTTTTTTTAAGTTTAGTATAAAGGGTTTAACTACAATGTGTAAAGTATCAGATAAAACACAGGACTTGAGTTAATCCTGACATCAGGTAATGATGGATATTCTTGATACAGTAGGTCCCATGCAGTACTGTTTGGTGCTTATATGAAATGCATATTTAGTAACGTATCTTCTATTTTGATTTGCTGAATCTATCAACTCTAAGGCTCTGGGTATGTTTCAGATAGGCAGTAGGACCAGAAAGAATGAAGAATAAAGATACAAAATATTATTTTTCATGTGGAATGGAGGAAAGTGAGCACACAATAGCACCTATGTGCTCGATCTCTTTTTATTTGTCAGTCTTTTGTTTGCATAAATCTTTCCAAGGTGCTGAAGTGTATGTAGCAATGTTATATGAAATTTGCAAAAGTCAGACATTCTTGTGTTATTTTTCATACAAAGAAGCTATCTCAGTTCAGTCAAGCTGACAGCCAATACCATCATATACTCCATGTATACTCTAGGCTTCAAAAAGCTTACAATCTTCACCTGTTTGTGGAACACTAAGTATAATAACACACACACACACACATACACACACACACACACACACACACGTGTGCACGCAAAACCTGATAAACCTAAGGGGGAATGCCAAGTACAATAAACCCCAGAACATTTGAAAATCTTTCTGTTCCTGCTTCATCAAGAGCTGCTACCAGAAGCATAAATGTCCTCAGCACTGGCAAAAGGTGATCTCCTCTGAAGCATTGTAGCACCACATCAGAAAGTATTCCATTTCCCCAATATATTTGACCATGGAGTATCTTAACAGACTATTGTTAGTGCATTTAGTAAATGCCTAGTCATGTCTTATTAGAAAAGCTTCTCTTTGTTGTTAGTGTATTGATAATTACATATTAAAAACCCAAAGGAAAAGGTATTCCCAGGTCAATGTGAAAATCAGTTATTTCCTAAGTAACACTGCTGCTTTCTAGATATCACCTCAAAACAGAATAGACTACTTAAAGGGAAATAATTCATTTCTTGAGTAACCAGAATTAGAATCTGGGCTTCAACAAAGGCAACTCAGATCTGACCTCCCCTTTCTTCAGTACAAGTTCAGAAAGTAAATAAATAGGAACCAAATTGGGCCAGACCAAAACGTAAAGTGTGAACAAAAATTACCAAGTGGCCAAAGATCTGAGTGGATTTTATCATATTTCTGAAAAACGTTATACTTATAATAATATGGTTGGAAAGTTTTTGTGTTAACACACCTGCAGTCAGTTATTCCTTTAAGAATGTTAACAAGGAGAAAGAGAGAATGGTCTACAAGAGAGACTTATGTGTGTTGAAGTTGGTTGTGACCAGTACATGAACATTTTAAACCTTCTAACAAAAGCAATGCTTAAAAATTTTAGCTTTTAGATCTCCAAAGGTCAGTGTGGACACACCAAAAATGATAAAGAATTATTACAGGGGATGTTCTAGCATGTTTTTTTTCATTTGTTATTGATACATTATAACTAAATACAGCTCTTAGCTGTTTTTTAGCACCAGGAGGTCACAGCCAAAGTTTAAGAAACAGAAAAGCTGTTAACTGGAAGAAACTGGTCATCAGTTGGAAATATATATGAGAAGCCACCTAAGATGAGGGAAATGAAAATGCCACAGTGGGCTACTGTACCATTCACTGGATCATGCAACTGAAAACTTCCTGTTGAGTATCTGGAATATGCCAAAATTATTCCAGACTCTGTGTAGTAGACAAAACAATATCCAAATTGTTCAGAAGATTGAATTAATATCTTAGAAGAAGATACAATGGTAAACCATTTGTTTTAACTAAAATGAAACATTTCCCAAAACCAGAGCCATCGTATACCTGCTTTTATCCTAACAGAAAGCTCACACAAAATTCCAAATTAATATTTTTTGCCACAATAAATAAAAATTATTAGTTTTTCTGGTCTTTAGAAGCAAGTATTGAATAACAGCTGGGTGTATTTGAACAATATGATGATATTAAAGACAAGGATACCCTATCAACCAATAAATGTATTAACAATGCCAAATAGATAAAATTGAAGACATAAACTCATGTGTTTGAAATTAATATGCTAAGGTAATTCAGTTAATACAGATACAAAAAAGTTTCTTAAAATTGTTTATCCCAAAAGATGAAATACTAGCAAATAGAATAATCTGGCAAGATTTGAGACTCAAATAAGGAAATTGACAGAAATATTAATATTGCGTGGCAGTAAGCCTGTAAAGAATGTAAAATGACCTCATCCTCTCACCTGTTGCCACTTCTGAGAAGCAGGGCAGTGACTGAGGAAGGGTGGCTTAAAGAAAGGGAAGAATGTAGCTAACTTAGGAAAAGCAGAATTCAAACAAGGATGGAACAGGCAATCTGCATGGTTTTTAACTTGGTGTTCATCTACTCTGGAGTTTCCCACTGGAGGTATTATGAGATCTCACAGTGTAGAAAGAGGCTGACGGTTGGTGCCCATGGAGGTTAGGAGTGGATAGACACTAAATGGCTTGCTTTCTTCCTCATTTAGCTTCACCATTGAGAAGATCAACTTTGTATTTCGTTGGACTATGCTTTCCTAAGGAACTGATAAAGATACGTGTACAAAAAACTAACTTTAGTCTAACAATCTGAAAATTTTGTCCCAGAAAAAAAAATAACTAAATTTTGTGAACTAATTGCCACTGTTTGTCTGTGATATAGTTACCCACTTAACATAGAATACACCTCAGGAAAATGGTTTGAATCAACTAGTAGGTTCTTAACACTGTCATTTGTCTATCAGGGTATAATTATAACCTGTACTCCACTAATAGCCCCTGACCTATGTGGTAACCAACAATATTCTGGGAAATTGAAAATATAAGTTCACAAAAAAGAGGTCAGAAATTAAGGGAAATATTGAGAGATTGTGTAGAAGTACTAATAAAAGAAGGAATGTTGCAGAAATGATGCCTCCATTTTCTTCAGGGTAGGATGAAGTCTACAAACACATGGCTATAATCTCTAAATTAGGATTAAACAATGACACAGATCATGAAGTAATATCAGAAAAGCATGTGTCTTACCTGTTTATTTCTAAGTTAATGTATGTTTTCATGTCTAAAGTGCTCAGAATTCCTCAATTATTTTAAAACTTAGATATTCTTTACTTATCTCAACAGATAACTATGCATTTGTATCATATGATTATGCTAAGCTTGTATTAAGTCTTGGAGGGACTAGAAACGTACTCTAAGGTGTGGTCTCTACCACTAAGTTGCCTGTGATCAATTGGAAGATGCTCAAATGGGGAAACGGACTCAAGCAATAAAACACAAAATGTGATTCATGATAATTTGCATACTTGAGGACTATGAGCTTTGAGTACATTGTCATTTTGTAAAAGAATTGCACTTCAGGTGCCTTGAAGAAGGTGTTGGATCCACCCAGCGCTCTGCAGACTTTAATTCTGAGTAAAGGACTTAGGAAGAAAGGGAGACATCACCCAATCAGCCCCCCAGCTTCTCGCTTCCTGTCTCACATCTTTTTGGATTCTCCTAAGTATCAAATAAATACCCTTTAGAAAGGCTCTGCTTCTAGAGTGCAGAAAGTGCAGGCATGGTCACCCTCTCAAAGAATTTAAATGTTTCCTTGCCTGTGGATTCCTTCCTGGTAATATTAGTTTATAGCCAAGCATTCCTTAAATATTTATCAGTAGCTTAAATATTAACAAAAGCCATTGTCTTCTTTGACAGCACAGGGATTGTGTTCACATCCTAGCTTGTCAGTAGGAAGAAAAAGAAATACATTTGAAGCAGGAAAAAAAAATAACTTGCATCCACAATAGCAAAATGGGTGATTGCTGTCCTCCTTCACAAGAAAGTAAAAGATTCCACCCTAAGCCATTTACTTTGGAATTTTTGGAATATGCACATAAGCACATGAAGCCAGCCCAGCATACACATGAATGAAATACATCATCCAATGCTTCGGGCATTTTCTTCTTCCCTCTAAATGAATAATTTATCGGTAATGTACCTGCTGTTTCTAAGTGCACATTAATAATTTATTTACTAGTCTTAAAAACTGATGCTCATAACGAAAACACAGTTTCTATAAGATCTTTCTAGTCCTCTAATGGCTAGAAGATTAAGGTGAACGAAGGTGGTTAAATCCTCAGATGTAAGAATGGATAGACATTTTCTATTCAAATTATACTGGTTTGGTTTTGTTTTTCTTTGTTTTCCTCTGATGGAGAAATTTCTCTTGTAAGTTTTCTCTCATGTGAAACCTGTATCATTTCTCTTTTCTTTTATTTATTTATTTGTTTGTTTGTTTGTTTGTTTGTTTGTTTACTTATTTATTTGTTTATTACTTCAGGTTACATCTCCATCACAGTGTCCTCTTTCCACCCCTCTCAGTCCAGCCCGCCCACCCTCTACTCCCTATCCCTTCCAACCCACTCCTCTGGAGTGAAGTGTCCCATCATTTCTCTTAACCTTAGCAAATTTGTTGTTAAATTCCATCCAGAGGAATTCTGACTTAGTTAGTAGAGTTCAGCTTTGTTGTTCATTCAGGTTTTTATAGCTTTTTTTTTCTATATCTTAGTTACTTGAGTCACTCCAAAATAACAAGTATGTATGTTGATGAAGCAGCATTGAATTATTGTTTTTAAATGCATTATTACTTATACACAACTTTCAGCATGTAGAAAGTCCTGTGAATCAATGATTACAGATAACAGTGTCTTGGGATATGTGATAACTCTTATTTCTACTTTTTTCGTGTCTGCTTTGCTGTCCACTGAAATTGCTATTTATCTTTTGTCCTGCTGGAATTTTGAAGCTGGAATGATCTGAATTTATCTGATTTTTCTTTCATACACATTGTGTGTCCTACATAAGGAATTAGCTCGTAGAGAGAGGTGAATATGATAGACTACCAATCATTTTCTTCTTTCATCTGCCTCTGAATTTAAAATTGGGGTGCCTGCTACTCAATCAAGAAAAAGCTTCTACCTGAGAGCCTCTCCTTTCCTGTATACATGGGTTTTCATTTTGGGCTCCCCTTTACTGTATTCATTACAGTCAATGGCTTCTAGGGAACATACAAGAGACTTGGTGGACAATACTCAACTAAAGATATCCAGAAATGAGCTAACCCTGAAACTCTTCCACTTACAAATAAAATTAAACAAAATGCTTTGACGAATGTTTTTAATGGATTTGGTTCTGAGACATGAGACCATGGTCTCCTTAAATGTGCTGCCCTCGTTCCTCAGGGCACCAAGAACGAATGCACATAACTGCAGATTGCTCACAAACTATGATAGATGAAATAAACTTTAGTGGCTTGTAAAGAATGCTTAATGGCATATATTACTGTGTTTTATATCTGTGTGTTCAGTGTAAAGTCACTGTTACTGTGTTACTCCACAGATTTGTCATTGCTGGCCTCCCAGATGAAAGTAAGGAACTGTTAACTCATTCAGCACACTGAACACCTGGAAACACTATGGGTTACGGTGGTATGGGTTACTAAGCCAGCCTTGTAAGGCAATATTGAAAACATTAGAATGCAATAAAGAAATGTAGATATTACAGGCAAGTATGTCATGCTACCTGAATCCTCTTTTATTAATTGGATGCATAAATTATTCTTGCATCTTACCATGGTCAGACATATGATGCCAATTCCATTCAAGACAAATTTTTAAGATGCAAGATATTTTTAAATGATGTGGTGATCTGCTATATGGCACTAAAACCCTATATAGTGAATGTCTATCTATTCTTACTAGTCTAGAGAGAAAAACAAAATAAAATTGCCTTTTTTCTGCTGGCCCAAGATTATTTTCATAGACAGTACAGCACACCAGCACACAGCACCCCTCTGGTACATAACTGTTGGGAGAAAAGAAAATGCTGCCCTTCTGGAGTCTTCTAAAGCCGCAGTTAGAATAAGTAAAGTTTTTAGCATGGATTGCCACTGTGTGAGTTGTATCTTGGTTTTCTCTAAAAGATAATTTTGGCCAGACCTAAAAGACTTCAAAGTTTCTCTACGCAGCCTCAATCATAAACTTTGCTTTAGCTGTGGCAGCTTGGATTCATTACCACTTAGTGGTAGCACTATTTAAACGTAAATATTCCTGATATGAAAAACTATTATAAGTATATACGGATTTATATAAAGGTTGATGACTATAATGCTTTTTTATACTAGAAAAACCATGTGAAAAGAAAATCAATCTGATGAATGCTGTTAATTATTTTAACTTTTTTATTAGGTATAAAATGTTCATAAAAATATTCTCTCTATAACTTACCAAGATTTATCAGCTTGTGTAATTTTTATAAATCAGAGGAGTCTGGTTTTCTAATTAAAGTTTTGTCAAAGAAAATGAATCATGTTGTCCTTTCCTTCTGAGGAAGCACATTATTAAAGTGTCAAAAATGATGTCCAAGTTTTTTCTCCTTCTGTATGTGGTTTGTGGATGAGATTGCATACAGCCAACACACTTTGGATCTGAGGGCTTGCTAAATCCCCACTACTATGAAAACACATCTCATTAATATTACAACACACTAAAACCAGAACCTCGGTGTAATTAAAAACATATTTACTTAAAAGTTACTCTTCTTATCATATCCCTAAGTGGGAAAAATGCTAGCATCATCCCCCATACATTTACCAGGTTTCCTCCACATCTAGCAAACCTTTGTTATTCTATTCCATATCCTAAAAGCAAAAATGTCCATACTGGTGAATTTCAGCACACATGCGTTCTGGTATATTAATTACTTGAGTCTTGCTAAGACAACGTCCTTGATGAAAACAATCTAAAAAAGAAAATGTTTATTACAGCTCCAAGTTGGAAGGTACAGCCCATCCATCATGGCTGTGAAGCATGGTGGGAGGAACTTTAGGCAGCAGATCAGGTTGTATCCATCTGTCAAGAAACAGGGAGCTGTGAATTCTGTTTCACTTCCTTTCTTCTTTCTTCTTCAGTCCAGGACCCCAACACAAGAAACGCTGACACATTTAGAGAGGTCTTTCCACCTCCATTAATCCAGTCTAAATATTCCATCTCAGATATGCCCAGAGATGTTTCCATGGTGATTTTAAATCCTACCAAGTTGGCACTCTAGATCAACCACCATATCTAGGTAAATGAGTAAGACCAAGAACTTAATAATGTATGTTAGCATGGCTACTGCTGAACCCATTATGAAATCATTGATTACTAAGGGAAATATTAGCATAGTTTTCTTCCCCAAAGAGTCTGCCTCATCGATGTGCTAGGAACAAGTTGTTTGAGAAAAATAGGAAGATTGACAAGCAAAACAAAAAGACAAAAAGAATACTCCAAAACATGAAGTTCAAGGTCATGCATCATTGTAATTTTACTCACTTGAACTTGAAGGCTCACCTGTTCCCTACTAGGTTTCCCCTTCAGGTGTTCTTCTTAGGCCCTTGTTGATGTTATAGACATCAGAACCAAAAGCAAATTGAGGAAGTAAAACAGGCTGGCTTAAAGGTTACAGTTCATTATCTAAGGAAACCAGGGCAGAAGTTCAAGGCAGAAACCTGGAGATTGAAACTAAAGCAGAGGCCATCGAAGAATTCGTCTCACTGGCTTGCTCCCCATTGCTTGCTCAACCTGCTTTCTTTCTTCTTTTTTTTAATATTTATTTATTACTTCAGGTTACATCTCCATCACAGTGTCCTCTTTCCACCCCTCCCAGTCCCGCCCTCCCACCCTCTACCCCCTATCCCTTCCATCAACCTGATTTCTTATACAACCCAAGACTACCTGTCTAGGTTTGTCACCACCCACAGTATGCGGGGGCCTCCCACATCAACCCTCAACCAAGAAAATGCCCTGCAAACTTGCCTACAGTCCAATGTAATGGAGGCATTTCCTCAACTGAGTCTCCCTCCTCCCAGGTGACACAGTTTATATCAAGTTGACCAACATAACCAGCTCAGCAGAATGACCATTTTTTTAAGTCAGTCAGCTTTCAATATTTGCAATAGAAAAGCCACATGTCCCAAAATATAGAGAGCTGAAAGATTAGGTGTCAAAGCATGCTGCAATGTAGATTCTGTTAAAGTGAGTGGGAGGATTGGTGGATAAGTTGTAGGTAGTATCACTATGTAACCCAAAGTAGTTCAAACTCACCATCTTTCCATGGGGATTACAGATATGTGCTGCCATGGCCAGCTAGGTTGATAGTTTAACATTAAAAGAAAACTGTACATGTTAATATGTGTTACTGCACATGATAACAAAGAACTAAGCTGTCTGTCTCTGCTTTTAATGTTGGCTTTATAACCCCTGGATCTATACAGACTACTTTATACATTAAATAGTTCACACTCCACAACACCAGCAGTCTAGGTGGGAGTGCTTGCAGACTACCCAGGGAATGTTGTATCCTAAGATTTCAGCATGAATATAATGTTTTTCCAGAAGTTGACCCAAGAAGCACAAGTAAGCACACTGCTATTTGGTAAAATTATGGTTGGTATGGTGAAAATGGATATATTCACAAAGAGAGACCAGATAGATATATTGGTCTGTAAAGTCCCTATCGTGCAAGCATGGCAACTTTAACTCAAATTCCCAACCCCCATCAAAAGCTGGACATAGTGCCTCACATCTGAAAGTACTATGGTGAAGTGAGACAGGGAAACTCTTGGATGTCATTGACCAAACCAGGCTGGTGATAGATAAGAACTCCTGTCTCAAAAAATAATGTCGAGCATGATTAAGGAGGACATCTAATATTGACTTTTGGCCTACACACACACACACACACACACACACACACACACACACACACACACA